>VYZM01017053.1:3338-85184 GCA_013398915.1 Dromas ardeola
AAAAAAAAGACTATAAGAATACGATCTAATAAGATTTTGAGAATCTATATATAAAGTTCACATATTCACAACAAACATTTTATATTTAAAAATAATCATTCTGTAAAAGTTAATTCTTTGGTACAAAGAATCTCTTAAGTTTTGTTACACTGTACTGAGCACATGTTCAGTGTGTTGTAGTCTTACAGATATTTCTTTAAATTATTTTTTTTTTAGTACTAATTAGTAAAGAATATTGATTTTTCTCGGTGTAAACAATAACATCAGAGCTTTTATTCAGAAAGCCATAATTGCTAGGAAGTTTACCAAAAAGACAGGTCCAAAAAATGGCACTCTGACAACAATGAGTCACTCAGTGCAAAAAAAAAAATGTACTTACATGATGAAATGTAGTTTGACACTTCAATGTCCCTCTGTACCTGCAGCCAATTAATCACTCTCTTTAAGATTTTTCCAGAGATCACATTCCACTGGGCAACAGGTTATGGAAAGGAGCTGAACACTATTCACTGTTGTAATTCTGACATTTCTTGAAATTATTATATTTTTAAATTAAAAATAAATTATATCTTGTCTATCAAACATTTCTGTCACCTTCTAAAATTCATTCAGATGTAAAAGACCAGGCTTAATACTGAAAGTAAGATGTGGGTAACTGATAATGATGCTTATAGCAGCTGCATTTTTAAACAAACAGATCTGGTACTCTTGTCTCTAGATGAATTATTATCACCTGTGAAATGTCTCAAATGAATTACAGCGTGTTCCTCTAAAAAGGTGTCCAAGTGGATAGACCAGCTGAAGTGCCTCTATACCAATGTGTTTTACCTAGTAACAAATAGGAGGAACTGGAAGCCACTGTGCAGCTAGAAAGCTACAATCTAATAGCTATTGCTGAAATGTGGTGGGATGAATCAAAGGACTGGAGCACTGCAGCTGATGGCTGTAAATTGTTCGGGGGGACAGTCAAGGAGGGAGGCATGGGGGTGTTGCATCTGTATAAGAAACTGGATTGACTGCACAGAGCTGTCTTTGAAAAACAGTGATGAACAGGTTGAGAACTTATGGGTAAAAATTAGAGGCCAAGACAACAAAGGGAACCTCATGGTTGCTGTTTACTAAAGGCTGCCTAACCCAAGAGGAGCCTGTAGATGAAATGTTCTTTCTTCAACTACAGGAAGCATCACACTTGTAGGCTCTGATCCTGCTGGGGAACTTCAATCACCCTGGCATCTGCTGGAAAAGCAGCACGGCAACCTGTGAGCCGTTCACAAGACTCTTGGAGAGCATTGAGGAAAACTTCTTAATCCAGTTGATAAACAGCCCGACCAGACAAGAAGCACTACTAGACCTGATGCTCACCAACACACATAAACTAATTAGAGGGGTTAAGGTTGGTGGCAGCCTAGGCTCTAATGATCATGCCCTGGTGGAATTCACAATCTTGAGGGATGTGAACCAGGTGGAGAGTAAAGTCAGGACCCTGAATTTTAGGAAAGCAAACTTTTGGTTTTTTAAGGAATTAGTGGATGGGACTCCCTGGGAAACTTCCCTCAGTGGCAAAGGAGCTGAACAGGGCTAGCAGCTCTTTAAGGACAATTTATTTTAGGGTCCAAGAGTTCTCAATTCCTACGTGTAATGAATTGGGCAAGGAAGGCAGGAGATCAGCATGGCTGAGAAAGGATGTCCTGATCAGACTATGGTGTAAGAAGGAAATGCAGAACCAGGGTCAAGTATCCTGGGAAGAATATAGGGATGATGCCCAGATATGTGGGGATGGGATCAGGAAAGCTAAGCAATCTAAGGAAAGTTAGAACTGAATTTGGCAAGGAATGCAAAGAATAATAACAACGGTGTCTACAGCTACATTGTTCAGAAAAGGAATATTAAAGAAAATGTACCACTCCAATCCGTAAGAAAGGAAAACTAGTGACAACTGACATGAAGGCAGCTGAGGTACTCAACAATTCTTTGCCTCAATTTTCAATGCCAATGTCCCTGAGAACAACTAGTCAGCCTCACCTTTGTGTCCAGTAAGATCATGGAAGCTATATCAAACCATGTGGAAGACAGGGAAGTCATTAGAGACAGAAAACATGGCTTCACCAAGGGCAAATAGTACCTGACTGATCTAGTGGCCTATGATGGAGTGACTTCATTAACGGATAAAAGAAGAGCTACTGCTATCATCTTTCTTGGAGTCTGTAAGGCCTTTGACACCATCCCACACAACATCTCCCCAAATTGGAGAGTTATGCGTTTGATAGGTGGACTGTTAGATGGATAAAGAATTGTCTAGATGACCTTATCTAAACAGTTACAGTGAACATCTCAATGTCTAAATGGAAACCAGTAATAAGTGGTGTCTCTCAGGGCTCTGTATTGGGACCAGTACTGTTCAATACCTTTATTAATGACATAGACTGTAGGAATGAGTGCACCCTCAGCAAGTTTGTGTATGACACGAAGCTGAGTGTTGCAGCTGAATTGCTAGATGGAATGGTATGCCATCCAGANAGAGGGACCTTGAGAGGCCTGAGGAGTGGGCCCATGTGAACCTCATGAAGTTCAATAATGCCAAGTGCAAAGTCCTGCACCTGGGTCAGGGCAATCCACAGTATCAATACAGACTGGAAGATGAATGGTTTGAGAGTAGCCCTGTGGAGAAGGACTTGGGGATACTGGCGGGTGAAAAGCTGGACATGAAATATGCACTTGCAGTCTAGAAAATCAATCATATCCTAGGCTGCATAAAAGGCAGTGCAGCCAGCAGGTCGAGAGAGGTGATTGTCCCTCTCAACTCTGCTCTCATGACACCCCACCTGGAGTACTGCATCCAGTTCAGGGCCCCCAGTACAAGAAAGACATGGACCTGTTAGAGAAGGTCCAGAGGATGGCCACAAAAATGGTCAGAGGACTGCAAAACCTATCCTATGAAGAAAGATTTTCTTCACAGTGAGAGTTGGGGTTCTTCAGGGTGGAGAAGAGAAGGCTCTGGTGAGACTTAATAGTGGCCTTTCAATATTTAAAAGGGGCTTATATAAAGACAGAGAAAGACTTTTCACCAGGGCCTGTAATGATAGGAAAAGGGGCTACAGTTTTAAACTGAAAGAGGGTAGGTTTCAATTAGACATAAGGAAGAAATTTTTTACAATGGGGTGGAGAGAAACAGCATCAAGTTTCCTAGTGAAATTGTGGATGCCACATCCCTGGAAGTGTTCAAACTCAGGTTGGATGGGACTTTGAGGAACATGATCTAGTGAAAGTTATCCCTGCCCATGGCAAGGGGGTTGGACTAGATGGTCTTTAAAGGTCCCTTCCAAGCCAAACCATTCTATGATCACATAGACATAAATAGATATTCAGACATTTAGATTATTTATTTTGGGAGCTTTTTAATTTATTTTCAATGTCTTCCTCTCTCCTGCCTCCACAAATGACTTAGTTTAATGTCTGCCTTCAAATATTCTGAGGGATAATATTTTGTGTAGTAATACCACTGTCTTGTAAAATTAACTCCTTGAAATATTATTCAAAATGAACTCAATTTTCCACATCCTTGTAAATTTCACATACGTTTTTATGCTGTAGATCCTACATTACCTCCAGAAGAAGCTCACATTGAATGAAAAACTGGTCCCTCTCTTTATAAACCCGAGTAAACGATCAGCGATCTTGTTAGATATCTTTGATATGAATCAGCTCATCTAGAATATGCATATTTCATGGATTTTCTGGATGGAAACAAAATTTCTATTAACTATGTGAGTTCTAATACCAATCATATTCTATAAATGGACTTGATTTTGATGTCTTTTCAGTAACATTACTGATAGACTTCTCTTTTATATAGTATTATAAGTATGGTATCTTGACAGTGATCTCACGTCTTTTATGACAGCTTTACTAGAATCTCAGGTATCATTGCATCACGTTGTATTCCTTTAGATGTACATTTTATAGTAGGAACGTGTTGTATCAGACGGATGAATTAGTTTGAGAGGAAAAAGTCACACATTTCTCTACATCAACTTCATTTTTAGCCTTAAAAAATCTTTTTAATAGGTGTCTAGACACACAGTTCTTACCTGTCCCCCCAACCCAAACAAGAAATGAAGAAACAAAAAATCCAAACAAAAAAAAACCCAAACAGAACCAAAACCATCAAACCCAACATTTAATTCTGTAAATAGAGGATACATTGAATTCACTTTGGCATATAACATCAGAATATCCTGAATTTAATGGTTCAGTGTTGTAACTACATTTCATATTTAGGATGTAATACCTATATGATGAGGTTTGTTGTTCTGTGAATTTGAAAAATTAGATGATTACAGGGTAAACAACATGCAAATATGTCAGATCTTATTGAAAGAAGTCTGTGATTCCTACAACTGTATCTGCCTTGCAGTGCAGAAATATCAAAGCTAGACTTGACTCAGAGTCTGGAAGCAACTTAATCGTATTAATGTATAGGTCCATATAGACTATTATATCTTACTGAGAAATGAATACATTTGAACATTCCTCTTTGTCTTAGAAAAGTCTCAGACATATCAGATCAGTATAGAGGGAACTTTTCATTATGTTCTGAAAGTGATGCAATTTTACAGAGACAACACAAGCCTCAAGGTTTGCAGCAATTTGTTCATCGAAAGAACATTTTTCCATAAGTTTTAGGAAAATCAAGGATAAATAAAAGCAAACATTGTTGCGGTTTATTAACAGGGCTTTTTTCCCAGGACTAAGGAAAAACTATTATGATCCTAATATAATAAAGGAATCACTCATACACATTGGTTACTCATTGTCTTAGATGTCCATTGGCTTCTGGGGTATTTAAACTGATGTACTTGATTTAGAATGTAATCTGCAATGTATTATACTGTGAAAGCTAGTCTTTGACTAACATAAAACATATTTCTTTGCAGATAATTTAAGAACTTAATTTAGCAACAAGTAGCAGATAACAGAGTGTATGTCAGGTTATACTAGGGTCAGTAATCTATATAGAGAGTGAAACTGAAACATAACAATAGTACAATCCTGTTGATACTTGGAAGCTCTTTGACTACGATAAATGTTGAAAGACCAAAATAAACAATTGTGAGTAGAAGCTGAGTTAATGGAGAGCTCACCCAAGCTCATAATAACCATGGGATGTAATAACCATTCTAAAAACATTCTAAAACGTTCTAAAAATATCCCAGGGATTTCAGAGTTTATTCCCATCTAAATCTGACAGTTGAATATTTTGCCTTTCCATATATTCTTCTTAAATTTTAACTCTGAGGTATGGACCCCTCTTCAGCTGTCTCTAAGGTGTTTATACAAAGAACAAAATTGTGTATGTAACTTTCCAGTTGAAATTATTTATCTTCCAAAATTCTATTAAAAAAAATATTTTATTTATTTGAAAGTTCCACTGAAATACACAGAGATAAATGGATATTCCAAAAGCTGGGCATATAAAATTAAACATTGTCTTACAAAATTAGCAGCAGTCAACATAAAGCTTAGACATCCAATACAATCTCCAGGGGAAAAAAAAAAAAAAAAAGGTTTATTATCTCCCACTAACTAATAGAAGAAAAAGAGAGATGATCTTTTATAACATGTAGGAAGCTTAAGGGGTTTAGGGTATTCTTTGTCTACTCTATTTTTTAAAAAAATATTATAACCATTTCATTATCTTCATGTAAATTATGGATACAAAGCTCATTTTTAATGGAGTAGCTCACTGTAAAGCTAGCTGCCCAAGTTGATTTCGTATGTTAAATATGAATTACAGATATACAGCACTGAGAATTCCACAGAGTTCCCACTATTTTACAATATAAGCTAGCTGTTACATTTAAATTTTAATCCTAAATATTTTTAATTTTGTATATTAAGCAAACTAAAATATTGTAACAAGCATTTAACTAGCATCAAATGCTTTGCTTTTTTAGATTAAAGAAGCTTTTGAATTTCAGTGGGAGTATCTCGGTATATTATAAGTTGACTGATTCTTTCTTTTATGTTCTTTATTATTTGAAAGCATAGTAATAGGCCTTAGGAGACATCCTACTACTGCAATCGGGAAAACGTTAAATTATTTGATTAATCTGTATGACAGATTTTAATTATAGAACAAAGGTAACATGTTCCCTGTATTTTAAGGAGAAAAGAAAAAATGTAATACAGTTTAAATTCAGAGTGCCATCTAGTGCTGAATAGAAATGTAATATTTAAGCTAAATTTATACACCTTTTAAACCAATGTACATCATCAAGATCTTAAAACACTGTAAAAATAAAATTTAAGTATGTGTATGCCTCACATAGTAAATTATAGGAAATAACTTTTAAAACTATGTTATATTGACTTTTTAAAAGGCTGCAAATTTTTGTCTGGAAAATCTCGAATATACCACTATGCCTACACTTCAAAATATCTGACAGCACAACATATGGAATTCAAGTATTTCTTTGCCAGTATGCAGAAACCACTTCATATGAATTCATTATGGTCTCAAATTCTGTTTTCCTTCGTTGATCCCCTATATCAGAGAGCATTAACATTTCCCCCCCCAGTTGTGGAAACAGTTGCTGTTCTGTTTTTGTTTGTTTGTTTGTTTGTTTGTTTTGTTTTTCTCCCAGTACCAGTGAAAGGTATTGAACCTATCAATTCCCCTTATTTGGCATGCCTGATAGAAATCTTTGGTCAATAAAGTATATTTCTTGGAAAATCCTTATCCAGTGTTCATAAAAAAATAGAAATCCTCAAGTCTTTGACTCAGATCAGTAGGATTGATTAAATTATTTATTTTGTTTGTTTGTTAGTTATAAATTTTGGTAGTCAAAAGCTCTGACAGAATCCAGGATTCAGAAAAGAAACATTTTTATGGAGGCCAAAATGGAGGCCAAAATATTAGTCTTTGAAGTCGACCAGAAAATCTCCAAACCAAAGGAATAACGCATTTAAAAAAATATGCTCCTAATTTATCAGTGAATTTTGCCTGTCTTTCATGTCCACTGGAAATAACAAATATTCCACAAGATAAACAGCTCTCATTCTTTCCTGTTGACTTTCTATTTTTAATAAGACACCTCAAAAATCACTGAATGAAGAACTAGAACTTTTACGTAATAAGATCCTGCTTTACACAGGTGTGGTTAAATACTATGCTCAACAGATCCGTCTGTAGTCCTTAGAGCAGCAGTCTCAATTTCTGAACTTCTCCCCTTTCTGCTTTCCTTCCAGTCCTCACCACAACTCACAAACCACTCAACGTATGCATTTTTTTGATAAAAATAACTCAAAATTAGATACAAACTCCTTATAAGTATGTTCTCAACACATTCTACATTTAACCTAATCATTTATTCTAAGAAAATAAGCAAACCATGTATAATTTTCAAGGAAAATTAAGTTTTTACTGGAAGGATATTTTAGGCCACCAAATAAGGAAATGTCTTAAACAGAATTATTCTTTATTGTACAATATATCCAGTTTAAAACAGCACATGTTTGTCTTACCAAGTAAATACACCTGACTATCACTGCCTTCTTACTGTTTGGAATATACATTTCAGCCTTGATCACACGGCACTTTTTACTTCATGTAAAAAGTGAGTGGTTAAGGAAGGCTCTAAGCTAAGTGCAGTAGGAATCCCACCAGAAGAATTTTAAAAACAGATGCAATGCATCACTGAATCTGTTTCATAACATTTCTCTACCACTTTCCTTCCTGCACTTGCGAACAATTTATCCTGGTGGAAAATCCTGACTCCAGGCAGACTGCCTGTTGGGGCCCAATAGGCGATGGATCATTTGGTTGTTTTTTTTTTTGTTTTTTTTTTTTGTTTCTTTGTTTTTTTTAAAATCCAAAATGATAACAAATGACCTGTAGGTTAAACAAACAAACAAAAAACCTCAAATTAAGACTTTCTTCCATATGTTTGGAATTGATTGCAAGAGAATTGAAACATTCCCGTATGATTATGTGGAACATCAGGAGAAAGTTGTACAGCTGGGGTCCACAGATAAACCAGCTGATCATTTCAACCCTTTGGCTCTTATTTCTCCTATTGCTTGAGAAAGATAAATTACTTCCAAACTGAATTCAATTAGGATTCAATGATAAAAATAGTCAATAGTTTCATAATTTCTAAATGGAAAACATCATTTCCCTCCAAAACACAAAGTGGATGTATTTGTGTAAACCATATTGTCCTTCATCACTCAGCTTGTCATTGTTCATGTAAACAAAAAATAGGAAGAAGGAATCACATCTTACATCCACCTTACAATATGTTTTATTATAGTTATTTTTGTTTATTATATGCAAAATACACTTCTTTTCCTGCAAGACCTGCCAAACAGTCCTGATTTCCCATGAGTTGAGATTAAATTCCTTTTTTGAGTTAAAAAATTAGACACTAATTTTCCATTTGGAACATTTGGAATTCTGTTGATAGTCAGAAAGAGTTAGCAGCATATTTATCAACTTATATTTTAAAATGCCAGAGCCGTAGAAAATATTAATTTGTTAAAAATTAATATTTATATTTAAATGGAACAAAATAATTGATACATAGCAATATTTCCAGAACTATGAGGAAGTGAGAGTTTCTAGCATAAATTAAGCATTTTGAACATTTAATGTTTAGTCTGATACTCAAACATGCTTTTATTGCCAACAAAGAGAATTAGACAACTTCAGGGTGAAACATATGCCTGAATCTTCCATAGGTACCGACTTCAGAAAATTAAAGCTAGTGAGTTTAATTTTTCTGTAGACATCTTGCTGCTGACTCCCAATAGCGTAAGTACCCAATTTGAGTGGAATGGTTCTTATTTTGGAGGACTTCAAAAGTGATAATCATTAAGTCTCTCTTTTTAATTACTGACAGACACTCCAAAGCAGAAGACTGTGTGGTTGTGGAGTCTCCATCCTTGGAGATATTCAGAAGCCATCTGGACATGGTCCTGGGCAACCAGCTTGAGGTGACCCTGCTTGGGTTGGACAAAGTGACTTTCAGAGGTCCCATCTAACCTCAACCATTCTATGATTCTTTGATTCTGTGAAGTCACCACCCTGTGTTGGACAACGATTTTGTGACAGGATGAATCACGCTATGAAAATTCTTAGCTTTCCCTATTGATTGAACAGGGAGACTAGATGACCAGTTAAGCATAGAAATCTAGCTTTGTCAGAGCTAAAATTAAGTAAAATAACTCACACTCAGTGTGCAGGGATTACTGTAAACAATACTGAAGAAAGCCACCATTATGTACTGAACAATCTGCATATAATTAATGTTATGCAGCTAATAAACAATTATCTATTGAACTAAGAGTGAAGCATGAAACTGTAGACATTGAGGCTATCTTAGCAGTGACAGAAAAATTGTGTGAAGTACATATCGCATAACTGGTTCTCCAACCTATATGTGTTGAGTGTACCATAGTCACTTCTTCCTCTAAGGAAGAATAAGGCTGCGTGTGGAATTTGGATAATGAGGTGAAGTGTCTGTGCTCAAAGAACAATTAAGACTGGTTTTGCTATCTCTTGTGCAACCTAAGGGGGTAAAGACTTGTCTGGATATCACAGGATACATAAAAAATGGGCGAGTCTTGGGGAGCCAGGACAGCCCTGCTTTTCGTCAGCAAAGGCAGTAAAAACAAGATAACAGAGACTTTGTGTAGTTCTTTGTTTCCGTGAGAGACCGCCATGCCCGGTAATTGACCTTTGCCTCATTACCTGTGAAATGCACACTAAAGTTGACACCCCTGTATATGCTAATGAAGATTTCAGAGATCATACTAGACATATATGACTATAGCACTCGTCTCTCCACCCAAATCATATTACACATCACCTAGGGGAGGGAAACCTCATAATTTTGGGGATAAAAGGATGGAGAAAATGACTGTTAAATTGGGAGAGAAGAAACTTGGTACCTGACGGACCAGTCGACGGGCTGCGTTCTCTTCCTCCACCCCAGGCAGGGACGCCTTTCTGGGTAAGCGCTGCGCCTTTCACCCTCTGGTGAATGTTACCCCGGGTTGTTGTACTATCGTTATTTTTGCTAGCAATATTAACCTTAATTAATTAGCGCTATTGTAGTTAGTGAATTTATCAACAGCAATCTCGAATCTACGACTGTCGCTCTCAATAAATAACGAATTTCAATTATTTGTGAATCTGACTCCGTGAAAGTCCTTTGCTGGGACTCTGATAGTAAATCAGTGAAAGTCCTGGGACTCTGACAAACAAATATCGAAACTATAGTCCTTTTAACGTGACACTGTGTGAAAGCAGGAGACCCCTAATGTAGATCATCATGGATCCAGGAAGAGATAGGCAAACAGCTAGAAAACACTTAAGGTTTGAAAAGTTTACACGCAGCCAAAGTTGATCTGGGATTATCACAGTCATCCTCTAATGTCTGTACTGGTTGTGGTTGAGATAGAGCTAATTTTCTTCATCGAGGCCTGTACAGTGCTATGTTTGGGATTTGTGACCACAAACAGTGTTGATAACACACTGGTGGTTTAGTTATTGCCATGCAGTGCTTACATAGGTTCAAGGTCTTTTCTGCTTCTCATTCTGGCCCACCAACGAATAGGCTCACAGTAAGGACAGTTTATCCCAACTGACCAAAAGGATAACCATACCATATGATGTCATGTTCAGCAACAAATCTGGGGGAAAGGAAGAGGACAGGAGTAACATTTGCAGTTATGCCATTTGTCTTCCCAAGTACCTGTTACACGTGACGAAGCCCTTCTTTCCTGGAAATGGATAAACACCTGTCTGTCAATGAGGAGTAGTGAACGAATTCCTTATTGCACTTTGCTTGTATGCACAGCTTTGGCTTTATCTATTGAACTGTCTTTTTTCCCATGAGTTTTTGCACTTCTACCCTTCTGATTCTCTTCTCCATCCCACTGGGGGAGTGTGAGCAAGTGGCTGCGTGGGGCTCAGCTGCCAACTGGAATTAAACCACAACAGCTTCCAAATGTGGATTGCTGATACTGAATACAAACAAATATATACAGGGAACCTATGGTGGCAACAAAATCTATTCTGCCAAGTGATAGCCCTTTCTTTTGCCCCTGAGCTGATCAAGGTTTTTCCATTTTAGAATAAGAATGTAGTTTTCTTGTTTGTTTGTTTGCTTGTTTTAAAAAGGGGGATAAAACAGAAATAAGAAAGAGAACTTCTCTGTTATTCCTGTAAAACTGATACTAAAATACCAGACCCGAGAACCTGTACAGCGTGAGTTAAGTGGCTTGTCCTAAACCAAGAAACTTGGAAATACAAAGATAGCCTCAAAAATTAATGAGAATATCTTATTCTTGGAGCAAAAGTGTATACGGCAGAAATCAATGACACGTCTAGAAAACAGAACCAGTTTACAAGGCTGCTGCGTTATTCCCCAAACATTGAGACCTCAGACTTTTTCCAGTGAATGACTTTGTAAAATAAGGACACTTTTTTGAAGACAACTTTTTGGTAAATCTAAATGTTCTATGTTTAGATATCTGTTTTTAAGTCTCTTGCTGTTCCTACCTGTATAAGACATTAGGCAAAATGTAGTTATTGGTTTTAATGAAAGAAAAAATAAAAGACAAAAATGTCAGTCCAGTCACACTGATATTACAAGAAAGAGGAAATCTCCCCATTTCCCTGCTTTTGATGGTAATATTTCTGGCAGTTCATCTTTATTCCTCACAGTTATCCTGAAAAGCAGACATAAGAAACACAAGTCAACCAGTGAATTCTTTTCATTCTTGTACACTCACAGACACACAGACACACACACACACACACACAGATATGCTGACATATTGGCATACACATTAATATACAAATTTATATTAGACATTTATTGAAGTAAGAATAGTCACTTATATGGTATTTTGAATAGAAGGATTCTTCTTTATTAATTTAGAAGTTGCTTGGTGACATTAATATGAGGCCAAGAGAAATAACATGTTCCAATTAATTCAGTTTAGGGCATTGTTATTTTTTTTACAGCCTTTCAAGTAATAGCACTTCTCAGGTTAAGTAATAACTAATAAATTTCTGCTTCCTTCACTGTCAATAGCTGGCATCTGCCTCAAGGTAGTAAAAAACAAGCTGGTAATTAAAAGTCCAAATTCAATGAAAACATCAGTTTCAAAGTCTGAACAGAATTACATTTTAGGACTGCGTAGAGGTCCCAGTCTATGTTGTTACTTTTTTTAATAAATGAAAAAAATGCACATACAATGTCAATTTATTATTTTCTCAGTAGAAATTACTGAGGTCTTCAATTACCTTACACGCACTTGTTATCCGTGAAAGAAACTCAAATAATATTCCAGGGGGTTTATGTTTTTGAGACCCATAGGACAATTCATTAACCAAACTATTTTTTCCAACACCTGTGATTTTTCCATTGAAATGCTTCATATTGTATAAAATTAAAAGTAGGTAATACTTTCAAAATGCCAAACTGACTTAAGAGTTTACCTCTTATTATTAAAAGAAATTGGAGTCTTCAGTAACTTTCAGCTACTTAGACACATATATATTTAGGTCATCTTTAGCCATCACAAAGTTCTTCATCTAAGACAGGGTCTCACTCACCTGTAGAGGGTATCTTTCTTAAATTGGGAGTAATATTCATGGTTTAACCCCAGCTGGCAACTAAGCAGCACTCAATTGAGTACCAGTTTGCTCACTCCCCCCTGCCCCCCACCACCCACAGTGGGATGGGGCAGAGAATCAGAGGAGTTAAAAGTGAGGAAAAACTCGTCGGTTGAGATAAAGACAATTTAATAAGTAAAGCAAAAGCTGTGCATGCAAGCAAAGCAAAACAAGGAATTCATTCACTGCTTCCCATTAGCAGGCAGGTGTTCAGCCATCTTCAGGAAAGCAGGGCTCCATCACGTATAACAGTTACTTGGAAAGACAAAATGCCATAAGTCCAAACATCCCCCTCCTTCCTTCTTCTTAGCTTTACATGCTGTGCATGGCATCATACAGTAGTGGAGTATCCCTTTTGTCAGTTAGTGTCAGCTGTCCCAGCTGTGTCCTCTCCCAGCTTTTGTGCAATCCTGGCCTAATCGCTGGCAGGGTGGTATGAGGAGCAGAAAAGAACTTGACTCCATGTAAGCCCTGCTCAGCAATAACAAAAACATCCCTGCATTATCAACACTGTTTCCAGCACAAATCCAAAACATAGCCCCATAGTAGCTACTCTGAAGAAAATTAACTCTACCCCGGACAAAACCAGCACAGTAATCCATTGGAAGCATCTCTCTCCTCTCTCTTTCATCTGAGGACAGATTTTTACCTAGAATGTCTAGACTTCCAGGGGTTAGTCTTCCTTCTGAGCTATCTGCTTAACATCCCCAGCAAATTTTGTCATTAGTGATAACCTATAATGCTGATAAAGAACAATTAATAATGTTGAACTTTTTTAGCTCTTTTTAATCAGAGTTGCACGTTCCTGAGTTAAAAATATGTATTTCCTTTTTAGCATCCACATAGTACTTCTGAGAGGCACTTATTTTTATTTTTACCTCTAACTCTTAATTGGTGGGGGTTGTTGACCTCTTGTTCTGACATTTTCTTTTTTTTTTTCTTTTTTTTTTTATTGTTGGAAAGGTAACTTCCTAGATGTTGTTTCTGTTTATCATTTTTAAGTATTGGAGTTAGAAGAGTTGATTTTACAATTTGCATCAGACATCCAATTCTTGTAGAAGAATAATTTTGATCTAACTTTAGTCCTGTAAAAGCCTAGATTTCAGACAGTTGATGAAATCCTTCTGGAGAACAAAGAATCTGTCCTTTAACAGGAGGAGTGAATTATTCCTTGTAATTGACTGTATTTCAAAACTTATTCATTTCCTGGCAAATACATTATGTGTCACATACCAGAGACTTGGTGACATAAAAGACAAATCCTACTGGAGTCTGTTGCAGCTCCCAGCAGGCTGAGGGAGCCTGCTTTTCTTTCCATGGAAATCAAAAGAAAGATGAAGGAATGATACATAAGCAAGTTGGTTCTAATATTAATTTGGAATACCGACATTATATACATGTAGGTGGTTCAGGAGTTTTGAAGCTCTCTGAAGCCCCAGTATATAGGCATAGGCTATCCAGTACATACACACATACTGCATCTGAGCTACTCCTCTCATCTTCCCTTTAGAGCTGATAAAGTAAAATAAGCTTCCTCACAGTTCAATTCATTTCAGAAACTAAATGCCCTAAAAATGCCTATTTATATGCATTGAGTGTAAATGAAGAGTGACTATCTCTGATGTAGATATCTACATTCAGTCAGAGAAATCTCACTTGTAATATGTAGAATTAAGAAATTTCATGTTACGAGTCCCACTTTTAGATTTCCTGAGTAATCAAAAGAGAATGAACCTCCTATAGACATCTAGTTCTGAGAGTCATTCAGAACACACAATTTAGACTTTTTCTGTGTATTGCTTTTCAGACCCATCAAGATCTTCCAATGACTACGAATTGACAAGGGCCCAGAAGTTTCTACTTACAAATGAAGTCACCTGATACTGAGCAAGGGCACAGAAAATTTTAATTTAAAAAATGAAGTCATCCTACTATAGCCCCTAACATTCTACAGGATTCTACATTCTACACTCTACTTAGCATTACAAACCTAAAAGCTGTGGCAGATCCCCACGCTTTAAAATATTTTATAATATTTACATAAATAAAAATTGTGGTTCAATGCAGATGTTCTGTAATTACTTTTGCAATTCTTGCATCCAAGGTCTCACATTTATTGATTTGAAAATGTTTAATTTTGCCAGATTTTTAAAACCTTTTCATTTGTTGCAAACATTTTGTATCCTATTTGAATAACGTATCATTGATATGCCATCCTGTATTCTAAATAAAATTTATGTTATATGATATATTTATAACATCCATTTAATTTATTTTTCATTCAACATCAAAACCACCTATACTTTATCCTGACCATATAATTATGCTGATTTTCTGTGTTTGTAAATTCCTAGCATATAAGATTGAATATAATTTTTATATAACTTCAGCAAAGATTTTA
Source organism: Dromas ardeola (assembly GCA_013398915.1). Lineage (NCBI taxonomy): Eukaryota > Metazoa > Chordata > Aves > Charadriiformes > Dromadidae > Dromas > Dromas ardeola. The sequence continues at coordinate 18,428 of VYZM01017053.1, forward strand.
TATTTAATGGAGACTGAGATATTTTTAATTTTTAACCTCTCTTCTTAGTCATCTAGATTCCTGAAATCAGAATACAAATGTATGCCTTCATAGACTTGATTTCTGAGTTTGTACTTTTGTATCCCTGTCTAGCCAAAATAGCTCTTTTCCCACTATAAGGGGAGATTATTTTATGTGTTTGTAATGAAGGTTTTGGGGACGGGGAACAGAGAAAGGGATGTTATTTCTGTCTTTGAATTGAAGATCTGTGGAATCATTGGTTTTATTGGAAGATGTTTCAGTATTTCCAACCTTTATTACAACTTTTTATCTTGTAATACATGGTCCTATGCTCTGCTGACATCATTCTTGAATTTTAAAAAATAAATTAAACCAGACTATGATTACTCAAAAATAAATAATGCATAATTTCTAATTCAGAAGTTAATGCTGGTTTTTATGTCAGATGAGAGAAGGTCTTTGATTTACTTTGTTTACAATGCCAGAATTTGAGTTAGGAAACCTTTTCTTTCTGTTTATTGTACCAAGTATGTTTTGTTGTTGTCAACATGAGTTTTCCAGAAAGTTTTCCCATGTCTTAGAGACCACAAAATATTTTTTCCCTTTCTATGTGGCAGATAACAGATGACTTGGTCCTATTTTAGTGAGATAGAGTGATTAGGAGTAGAATATTGATGTCGCACTGTTGTTGAACAGAACCTGATTATGCAAACAATTTACTATTTTAAAATAAAACGAATCAGATGATAGTTTTCCATTTTTCACAAAGGTCACACAACTACACATTATGAGATGTGTTTTCTTTAATTTATTTTTATTTTAACACTTTCTGCTTTCACTGGAAAACTCTCAGTTCTTGTAACAAAAAATTTAATGAGCTCTCATTCTCTAAACCACATTATCCATGCCACTCATTTTCTATGGCATTACTACAATAACACCCTCTTATATGCAATTCTTTTAGCTCTTTTCCAGGTGAAGTATACTTTTATGTTTAAACACAAACTTACTCATTTTTCAAATGGAAACTGTTTTGCATCATCACCTTTTTCATACTCCTGCATACACTTCTTCTGTTCTGCTGTGGAGTTTAAAGCAGAATAAAGATGCTTTCTTTTTCTGTTCTCAATTACTTCATAAAATAGAATCACAGAATTGTCTAGGTTGGAAAGGACCTTTAAGATCATCAAGTCCAACCATCAACCTAACATTGCTAAGTCCACCCCTAAACTGTGTCCCTAAGCACCACATCTACCCCTCTTTTAAATACCTCCAGGGATGGTGATTCAACTACTTCCCTGGGCAGCCTGTTCCAATGTTTGATAAACCTTTCGGTGAAGAAATTTTTCCTAATAGCCATCCTAAACCTCCCCTGGTGCAACTTGAGGCTGTTTCCTCTTGTCCTATAATGTGTTACCTGGGAGAACAGACTGATCCCCACCTCTCTACAACCTCCGTTCAGGTAGTTGTAGAGAGTGATAAGGTCTCCCCTCAGCCTCCTTCTCTCCAGACTAAAGAACCCCAGCTCCCTCTGCCATTCCTCATAAGACTTGTGCTCTAAACCCCTCACCAGCTTTATTGCTGTTTTCTGGACATGCTCCAAATCTCAATGTCTTTTTTGTAGTGAGTATTCGAGGTGGGGCCTCACCAGTGCTAAGTATGGGGGACGATCTATTCCCTAGACCTATTCACTGCACTGTTCCTGATACAGGCCAGGATACTGTTGGCCTTCTTGGCCACCTGGGCACACTGATGGCATATATTCAGCCAGCAGTCGACCAATACCCCCAGGTCCTTTTCTGCTGGGCAGTTTTCCCCAGTAATTCCTAACACCTGAATCTTTTAAGCACTGCTGTACTGATATTCTTGTCTACACCTAAAAATTAGAAACTCAAGACCTCATTTAATATGGTAGTCATCCACTCAGAAGCAGTTATTGTGTGTAAAAAGATGGGATTTTCCACATAGCTTTACACATCTTCATTTGCTTTCATCTATCTTTTTTTTTTAAATACTTACTTGTTTTTCTGAAGTTATTCTGCAGTTCTTCATAGTTGTCTGCTACCTTAATAGCAGCAGGTTTTGTCACTTCAGTATTTACCACTTTTTGTAACATTTCCGGTTATGCTGAACACCTCCCCACAAGAATAGAATCATAGAGTCATTGTTTAGGTTGGAAGGGACCCCCCAGACATGGGCATCTTGCACTAGGTCAGGTTCCTCAAAGCTACATCCAACCTGACCTTGAACAATTCCAATGATAGGGTATCCACAACTTCTCTGGAAAACTTGTTCCTGTGTCTCATCGCCCTCAGCATAAAACATTTATTTCTTACATCCAATTTAAACCTAACCTCTTTCAGTTTATAACTGTTGCCTGTTGTCCTGTCACTACAGGCCCTGGTAAAAAGTCTATCCCCATCTTTATTTTAAGCCCCTTTAAATATTGAAAGGTCACCAAAAGGTCTCTCCAGAGTTTTCTCTTTTCCAGGCTGAACAACCCAACTCTCCCAGCCCTTCTCCATAGCAGAGGTATTCCAGCCCTCTGATCATTTTCATAGCCCTGCTCTGGACCCACTCTAACAGGTCCATATCTTTCTTGTGCTGGAGCCCCAAAGCTGGATGCAGTACTCCTGGTGGGGTCTCACAAGAGTAGAGGCAGAGAATCACTTCCCTGGACCTGCTGGCCACACTGCTTTTTATGCAACCCAGGATATTATTGTCTTTCTGGGCTGCAAGCACACATTACAGGCTCAGTGTCCAATTTTCCCTCCACCAGTATCCTCAAGTCCTTCTGTGCGGGGCTGCTGTTGATCCTCCCACAGTCTGAGGGATTTGGGTTCCCACAAGCCTTTGTTCCCCTGTACTTCTCTAAGCTTATGGAAATGGGTCTTCAATTATTTGGGCTCTTTCATCTGCCGTTGTTTCTCTGTGCTTCTTTCAAGTGTGTGCAGATGAGCTTTTATCACATCACCTAATATAAAACACAAATTATTCAGGTATTTAATCTTGCACTTCCTATAGGATTTGGAGTAAATATCATATGGTTACAGAAAGCTCTTTCTTTTCATTGTTCTTTTTTTTCCCTTGATAATTTACTGACATTAAAATAGCAGACAAACCTGTGGTGCAATCCCTCTCCCCACTACTCATAAAAAAGAAAAAAGAAAAAGTGGTGAAACTTTCATCTTCTTCACTGTAAGTCAAGATAGAAAAGAAATCCTTATGCTTTTCTGCTCTGACATTATCTTCTCTGAACACTTCTCTCAGGTTTTGATCATTTACTGACCTTATAAAGTTCCCATCAAGCTTTGTTCACCTAATCTGCTTGAAGAATGACTTACTGTTATTTTTATGCACTCTACTAGTATTTCCTCAATGTTTTTTTTTGTTGTGACTTACTGTGTTTTTGAATTTAACCTGTCAGATTTTAAGTTCTTTTATGTTTTGTTTTGTTTTGTTTTGTTTTGTTTTTTAACTTGAATTTAATAACTTACTTTCCCTGCTATTTAGCTAGGACACTTTCCGTGATACATTTTTCAGACTTTATCCTGAGGTAGTATAAATTGCATTTGAACCTCCAGTACAATATCTTCTCAAAGCTCCTGACATTTGAAATTGTTTTACTTTTTTTCTACATTTGCTTTATCATTTTCTTTATAAGCTTCCTAATTTTCAGATAGTCCATACTTTTTTCCCTGAAATTAAACACAAAAGACAGGAGTTTTTGGCTTTTGTTAATCCTGGAAAGGCATTGACTCTAAGTACATTGTAGTCACTGTTACAGATCAGATTTTGATAGTAATATTATAAATCTATGGCACTGACCACAACCAGGACCAAATAGATTTATTTATTTATTTATTCATTTATTTTCTTTTTCAGGTATCTATCTGCTCCATTCCTGGACTGTCTAAAAATTCATTCTAATTTTTCTTCCTTAGTTTCTAGTTAGCCTGGTTCGTGTGGTGGTCATCGACATCAACATTGTGTTTGCTTCTTCCATAGCATGGATGATTTCATTCAGATTCAGCATGTCACAGTTTCTGTTACAATTCTCATAAAATTGTACTAATATTACCTTTCCCTAATTAGGACAGGAATTTAAATGTTGTTGACATGGAATATCCTTGTGTTTATTTTTACAAATAGAAACACACTTTCATCAGCCAAAGGAAGCTCTTTCCAGTGTATACTTTGCACCGAGCGTACTACAGATTGTCTCCTATATATTTTCAACAAAGTTTCTGTTATGCTTTGAAGTAATTATCTTAACTTAAAAATAGGCATCACCAAATGCATTTCTGTTATTTACTGGCAGTGTATTCAGGTGTTTCAGAAAGCCATTCACTTATGGATGTGGCTGATGTAACTTGCTGGTGTTTCAAACCCAACTATGCAATAGCTTGGTAACCAAAACAAAAATATCCCTGCCTTTTGGCAGATACAGACACTGCAAAGAGATATGTTGCCACTTTCCAATGGAGAACATTGACATCACAACTGATCGTCCTTCAAGTCTCCTTGAAGTCCCTTTTACATGAAGTTGAGTATGTTAGCCTGGAGAAAAAGCTATTCCATTCTTTGAACAATTCCTTGGTGAGTTTCTACATCTTCCTTGCTCCTTCCTCAGTAGCACTTCTATTTTTCTGGATGTTGGTATGCTCAAATGCATCTTTTTGGGCATTGCTGATCTACCTTTATAAATTCTTGAGCCCCTCTTGATCAGCCACCCTGGTCTCAAGAGTTAGTTTCTTGTTTCAGAGGACACAAGATTGTTACCTGGGTTCACCTTGTTTTCCTGCAGAGTGAATGACACTCATACAGTAAGTCAAAAGCATTTAATCTAACATTTAACACCTACCTGGAATATTAACCACATTTATTAGTTTAACCTCCTTTTTACACTCTTGTGTTATTCTTCAGCAGAGAACATGTATATAGCTCTGTAAAAAACAAAAGCTCTTCAACATGAAGTGTCACCCTATTCCCTTCATTGACTGGGTCCTTCCTGAACAAATTGTCATTACAAATATTCATATTTCTTTCTTGTGACTTTTTTTTACAAGTTTTGATAATAATAGTTACAGTAAAAACATATATTTTTCTTTTACCTTGTTTATAATTCTTAGGCTTAGTGGATGCTTTTTATTGTATTTTATACAGTGCGATGGAAGATAATTTTTTTTTTACTACTATATAGGAATATTACATAATTATATTTTTAACCTTTTGTCACAGAGCACAAAGCAAGGCTGATCTGGGAGGGGGAATGAGAGCTGAGGGTGACACCAGCACAGGCAATGCCTTCACTGACATGAGTGAAGTCCCACAGCACCTGGGTAAAGGGATGAACCAGGGCCCAGGTAAGGCTGGGAGTGGTCTGTTGGGAGTGGAATAGAGATGGAGACAGAACTGGACAGAAGAAAGTTGTGGTGCAGGCCCAAGGGGCCCAGCCGGGAGGCAAATTCCACATGGCATTGAGCCCAGGCCTGGCTGGAGGAAGGGCCAGAGACAGGACTAGGCATGGGCACCCCTGCACCATCACTGGGGCTGGTCTGGAGATCAGCTGATCGTTACACCTTTCTTTGAGCAGAGAAAACATCAAAGTCTCAAAAACAAGGCAATCTGAAAATAATGCATACTAAAAGCTCCTCTGCGATTTAAGATAACAATTTCATTTAAATAGGACCAATCTTCCCACTGTAAACTATTATTATTATTATCATTATTATTATCTTTAAAAATGCCAGCATTATGCTTCATTAATGATGATTTTTTTCATCCTGTTTATAGCAAGAAGGATTTACATTAGTTCATGAGAAGGGTACCGTCTAACACATGGCATTAAGTGTCGCTCAGATATTAATCTGATGGCGTGTATGTATAATTTTTAAAACTCAGAGGAAAAATATTCACCACTTTCTTCCAGTCCTGAAAAAAAGCTTAATTATTAAAGGAGGAACATTTATTTTACTTTATTTTGTTTTTTTTTTTGTCCAGTAACAAATAAATTATTTCAGAATATTTGTTAAATTGCATCTTAAGAAAGACGGATGAATGTAGATTTGATTTCACATATTAGTCCATATAATAGTAAGTCAGACTTGAACTTAATTTCAGGTAAACAAATTTGTTATTTGAAAATAAATTAAAAAAAAAAAAAAGAAGGCAGAAGACCATATTCTAGGGGCGGTTGACCTTTGCTGGCTACCAGATGCCCACTAAGCCTCTCTATCTCTCCCTCTCCTCTCCAAGACAGGGTGAGAAAATATAATTAAAAGCTTGTGGGTTGAGATAATAACAAGGAGATCCCTTACCAATTACTGTCACAGGCAAAACAGACTAGATTTGGGGAAATTAATTTAATTTATTGCCAATTAATTGTAATGGAGTAGGAAAAGAGAAATAAAACAAAGCTAAAAACACCTTCCCCCCACCCCTCACTTCTTCCCATGTTCAACTTCACGCCTAACTCTTCTATCTTCTTCCCCAGACAGTGCAGGGGGATGAAGAATTGGGGTTGTGGTCAATCCAGAACACTTTGTCTCTGTTGCTCCTTCCTCCTCATGCTCTTCCACTACTCCATTGTGGCATCCCACCCATGGGAGACAGTCCTTCACAGACTTCTCTAATGTGGGTTCTTCCCATGGGGTTCTTCAAAAACTGGTTCAGCATGGGTGCTTTCCACAGGGTGCAGTCCTTAAGGAACAAACTAACCCACCGTGGGTCCCCCATGGGGACACAGGTCCTGCTGGAAAGCCTGCTCCTGCAAGGGATCCTCTCCAAGGGCCGCAGCTCCTGCCAGGAGCCTGATGTCTTTTCACAAAGCCATCCCTGCAGCACCCTGCTACCAAAACCTTGTCACATAAACCCAATATAATATCTTTTTCACAATGTTCAACTGATGTATTTTAAAAAATCTACCTATTTTGTTTATAGTATCATATATTTATGTTTTTTCTAACTATAATATGCTTTAAATGTAATGTAATGTTCTACATAAAATAACTAAAATGTATAATACTATACATACACTATGTGTATAAGATTTTATATCTTTATACATATATCTGTTATATCGAGAAATGTATCTACAGGTAGGAATCTTAGATGCTAGATCCCAATTAGGCCCTAAGCGTAAAGCAGCCACCATACTGCTCTGCTCAGAAGGCATTCACTTCCTCACACGTAAGTGCTTAATGTGGTTTCTCATACTTTAGGCTATATAATACACCTGAATGGGAGTAAGCTCTATGGCATAGAACTTAAATGAAATGCGCCCTTTTGAAGCAGAAACCTGGAGGCCAGTGTATGCCATTGTACCTCAAGTAGGCACTTATTTTTATGCACTTTTTCTTGCCACTACCAATAATAGTCTGATATGCTAGCTCGGATTACACATCCAACTTTCAGAGGTTCAGAATTGGTGCAGATGAATCCTCTTCTCCAGCATTTGGTCTATCTTAGGATAGAGCAATTCTGTCTTTAGAAATCTTTCATTCCACCAGTTGCTCTTTCTCCCCTAAGTGTAGTAAAAAAGGATGGAATACATGCTTAACTTGTCTATGGTCAAAGATAGGTGACAAGAATTCAACTCAAGAGAACATCTTGTTGAATGAAGTACTACTGAGTGAGGAAAGGAATTGGAAATTGTCTTTCACTGTACTTGCCTATAATGCTGATTTTCGTAAGATAAATTTTCCATCTACAGTTGGGCTAACCTCCTATTAAATTAGAGTGAGCTTATGCAATAACAGCTGAGAAGACGAAAGAAAGAGGAAAGGAGTTCATGTGGTTATGTAAATTTTCCTGATTTACAAACTTCCCAAACTTACTCTTTTTTTACAAAGTATACTCCATACCCTTTTGAGAGTGGGAAGAATGAAGGATCTGGTACAAACTTGCTCTTCCTTGGAAAGGAAAAAAATAGCAGATTAAGAGAAAAAAAATGACTCATAATCTTAATTTTTGCAAAATAAAGAAATCAGAGCATTGATTGACAGTACATTCTTTAAAGACTGTTTTCAAGAAATTACATGGCTGCTCTCTAAGTATTCAGCCGTATTCCTATGCTTTGTGTAATATGACAGCCACTTTCAATTATTTTCAAACTTGAATTACCTAAAAATGACAATCTTTTTCCTCGCTTTCTTCTAAGAAACATTTTAAAAAATGTACCTTAATGGTAGGAATTTTCTTTTATCAATATAGCCATTTGGTGAGGGGGAGGAGGCTTAGTCCATATTCTTTTAAAATTTAGCAATCATCTGCCTCTTTCCTAATAATAAAGGGAAAGTATGGGAAAAAAAGGATGATATTACTTTAATAAATACTAATTTCAAGCCGTGAATGCCATCTGTGGCAGGGAATAATACTGAAGTTTCATTTCTCATGCCGTAATGAGCTATTAAAGGCAGAACAAAGCTAGTTATCACCAGATTTTTAAACTTGGACAGATGCCAGCGTCTTTGACATAAAGTAATTCAATTATTTAATAATTTGAGGTTGCAGTCTGCTTAAACCCCATCCAGTTTAGGGCGGGTTTTAGATGACTGAATCCACAGCAACAGTCTAATCTGTCTTCTTTTCAAGACTTCCTAGATCTATAGGCCTCTGATTTCAATGGACATTTTCTTATTTAGCCTGAAAGCTCCCTGAACGTCTAACTGTAGTCACACATGACTGTTCTGGAGAGACAGATGCCAATATTTTATTTGGAGCTGACCAAAAAGTTTGATGTGGTTAGGGCTACAGCCAAGCTTGTGACTACTTTTTAGGTAATAGATTCGTGGAAGTGAAAGAATTGGATCCTAGAATTTTCTCGTCTTGAGGAAGGTTGAACCTACATCTTCCATGTGTTAAAAACTATCTTAGCTACCAGACCATGAAAAAAGATCTGTCTGCCTCAGCTGCTTGAAGCTGGACTATTACAAAGCCAAGAGCCTGAGGAAGAGCAGGTAGGCAGAAGGGAGGGGAGGGAAAGAGAGAGGAGAGGAGGGGGAATAAGAAAAGCCTACAGTTTTTCAAACAATAAGACATTTAAGCAACTTTCATTCACAGTGGGGTGTGAGAAATACTTATTATACATGCCGATGAAAAATAAAATAAAGCAAACCCCCTGCCCCAAAACCAAGTACAATACAATATAACACAATCCACCAACCATAAAATTCAACCTAAAATGAAAATCAATAAGCATAATAAAGTGTAGACTCATATGTCTGATGAAGAACAAAGAGTGCTTTGATGTTTTCCTGTTCTTTTCTTCCTGACCATAATGCCAATGTATCACAAAGTTGGCAGTGGAAGCTTCAAGTATTAAATCACTGAAAACCCTTGGTCTTCAATAGCTTTTGAATTAAATTTATCAAAAAGGTAAAACACAAATTTAAAAGAATGGTCCAAGACCCTATTGTATCAGGTAATCTTATTGCATTATTAAGCAATTTTATCAAAATAAAGGGACCTTTTGAGTAGTTGACAAAGTCTGATACTTGGTTCTTAAAATTTTTAATAATTTGAAGATTTGATTTAGGCATATATCCATATGTATGTCATCAGAATATTTACAAAATGTTTGAAAAGACTGAAATAAATTTGGGCTTTGGGTTTTTATTGCTGAGGACAGCAGCGAGAATGCCTGTGAGAGGTAGAAGAACTGCTCTGCTTGGTGGCTTATTTTTGAGGGGAATTGGACAGTTTGAGGAGCCTCGTGGAGTCCGAGAAGGTGATTGACTTGTGGAACCACACTTCACTGTCACTGGATATCTACTTTGCCTTCCCAGGTGCCCTTACACAACAGATTGGAATTGGAATAATTGTCTTTGGAATCTGGAGAGGTCCCAGTCAACTGGAAGATACCAAATATTATTCCAATTTTCAAGAAAGACAAGAAGGAAGATTCTGGTAATTATAAGCCTGTTAGACTCACATTGGTGCCTGGTAGAATTGTGGAGAAGATTATTCTGGAAGTTACTGAAAAACGCTTTAAAGACAATGCAGTCATCGGTCAAAGCCAACATGGCTTCATGAAGGGAAAGTCATGCCTAAATAACTTAATATCCTTTTATGAGAACGTTACCCAACTAGTTGATGAAGGGAAAGTAGTAGTGGATGTGGGTGGGGTTTTTTAATTAGCAAAGCTTTTAACACTGTCTTTCAGAGTATCCTTCTGGACAAAATGTCCAGAATACAGCCAGACATGTACCACAATATGATGGGTGAACAACTGTCTGAAGGGACAGGATCAAATGGGGTAACAGCTGGCTGGTGGCCAGTCACTAGTGATACTCTCCAGTGCTCAGTTTTAGGGCCAGTTCTCTTCAGTGTTTTTATCAATGACATGGACACAGGTATTAAGTACACAAAAATTAAGTTTGCTGGTGACACTAAATTAAGAAGAAGCTGTTGGTTCCCTCGAGGGTAGAGAGGCCTTACAGAGACATCTTGATAGATTAGAGTGCTGGGCAATCACCAACTGTATGAAATTTAACAAGGAGAAATGCTGGATTCGGCACCTGGAATGGTGTAATCGTGGATTTATGTATCGACTGAGGGACAAGAGACTGCAGTGCAGATCTGCAGAAAGGAATCTGGGTGTTTGTGTTGATGGTAAGCTCGGTATGAGTTAACAACGTGCCCTGGCAGCCAAAAGCCTGGTAGCCAATCATATCCCGCATTAAGCACAGTATATCTCAGCAGTCGAAAGAAATGATTGTCCCACTGTACGCAAGCACTGGTGCAGCCTCACCTCCAAGTATTGTGTGCAGTTTAGGCCTCCACAATATAAGAAGGATATGAAAATGTTAGACTTTGTCCAAAGGAGAGCAACAAAGATAGTGGAAGGACTAGAGAGCATGACTTATGAGGAGTGGCTGAGGATACTAGATTTGTTCAGCTTAGAGAAGACTGAGGGGTGACCACATGGTTATCTACAACTTGCTCATGAGGGGCAGTAGGGAGGTAGGTGTTGATCTCTTCTCTCTGGTGTCTGGTGACAGGACACTAGGGAATGACTTCAAGGCTGTGTCAGGGACCACCACTGAGAGGGTGGTCAAGCACTGGAGCAAGGTCCCCAGGGAAGTGGTCATGGCCTCAAGACTGTTGGTGTTCAAGAAGCATTTGGACAACAATTTAGATACATGGTTTAACTTTTACGCTGCCCTTTGTAGAGTCAGTTGGACTCAATGATCCTCGTAGGTCCCTTCCAACTCAGGATATTCTATGATTCAATTATTCCAGTTAATATTTGTTAAAGTGATTATTTCAAGTGGAATTCCTACACTTAATAAAGCCAACATATGAGTACAGGAGCCAAGGAGGTTAGTGGAATTAATATTTTTCTGCAATCACAAACAAAACTATGTAGTTGTCTTGCAGAATATTTGCCATTGTTGAAATTTAGCAAAACTATGAATCAAACTTTTAGACATCTGCTTCCATCCACTGTAAAAAATACTATGCCATAAAATCTGTACAGTTTCACATATAAGTAGGGATGCCCCCACAAGATATTTTCACCTTCTGAAAAATGAAAAGGAAGTTGTAAACATAAGAAGTACCAGACGTGTTAAACCTTGCGAAATAAAGTACTTTATAGCATTATTGATTAATCTTCATAATCACTTAATCATATCTCATGACTCCTTCTGATAATATAGCATATAGAAAAGACTTAAATGTCATGAAGGTAACAACAACTCAAACGCTAGAAGAAATTTTATCTTGTATAGTGTCCCAAAAGTAATGAAAGCAAGATGGACACTGAATGATAGGAAAGACAATATTAAGGAAAAGAAAATCAACAAGAATAGTCAGCATGGCTTCACAAAGGGGAAAACATGCTTGACCAACTCAATAATCTTCTATGATGAAACGACTGGCCTGGTGGATGAGGGGGGAGCGGCTGATGTGGTCTAACGGGACTTCAGTGAGGCCTCTGACACTGTCTCTCATAAGATTCTTAGAAAGGAACTTAGATGCAGTGTCCCTCTGGACAATTTTTATTTCTTTCTACTGACTGTAAAGTGAGTGTGGAGCACTATTCATTTAACAGGCTTCTTGATTTAAGGATATATATTTAAGTGCAAAAAAATCATGTTTATGTAGATGTTGCTTAGAATTCTACAATATACAGAAATAATAAATTAGAAGATTTGCATACATACACATTTAGCTACTTCATTTCTTGAAAAATGAGTTATATCTATTTTTAATAAACACTTCAGTAATATTTTTGTTACAATTTTTAATTAAAACCAGATCACATTTGTGCTTCTGGAGTATTTTTATTCTGGCAAAGGCAGAACTCAGCTCAGGATTAAGACTTCAGTACTTCCGCTGAGAAAATATATCAACTTTATTTAAGGAATGTAACTGCCTTGATCACGGAATAAAAGTCATGTATGTGTTTTGATGGCTATTTAACCTAGGTAGGGTTTCATTTCACCCAACTTTCCTACGAGCAGATTGGAATCAGTGACCAACTCTCTAGTGGTGCCCCTAATTATTTACTGTACCAGGAATCTATGCAAGTATGTAGACTAAAAATCTCCCCTTATGATGGAAAATCTGTAGCACTGTTTTAGTTTGAATCAGAAATGCACTTTTTAAGTCTTCTGAATTTTCTCACATACCATACTTTAGTTATGTCACAGAATAGTTTACGAGTGGGCAAACTATATTCCTTTTAAATAAAACTATACAAGAAGAAGTGCATCCAATGTCTCCTGGCCTATAGTAGGCATACAGTCTACAGGACCAGACAAGAGGTTGTTCAAAGAAATCAGCCCCTAATTGTAGACAGTATGGATATCTCGGTCACAGCACCACCTGTTTCACTTTACGGAGCTGTTTCTGTTTTGGTGGGTTAACCTTGGATGGTTGCCAGGTGCCCAGCAAGCCACTCTACCACTCCCTGATCTCAACAAGATAGAGGGATAAAATACAATGAAAAGCTTGTGTGTTATAAGGACAGGGAGATCACTTACCAATTACTGTCATGGGCAAAACAGTCTCGAAAATTAATTTCATTTATTGTCTCTGGATAAGCCAGAGTCCTGGGGATGCTGCCTGCGGAAAAAAAAGATAAAGATGGAGTTCTGCAGAAAATCCATCTCTGGAGTCTGTCACCAAGGTGCATTCTCTTTCTCTCTGTCCCATAAGAAGAGAGAACCTTTCCATTTAGACCCCTGCTTTGGCTGGAGGAAGCACGCCCTTCTCACCTTCATGGCAGCAACACAGGGAGATCTGCAGAAAGAGGGTGGGACTGACTGTGAATGGCAACGGTACGGGCACAAAGCATCCCAGGAACCCTCCACATACTCGTGACCAAAAGCGGCTTGACAAAGCTGCTGGAAAGCAGCTTGGCAGAAAAGGACCTGGAGGTCCTGGTGGACACCAAGTTGAAGAGAAGCCAGCAAGATGCCCTTGTGGCAAACACAGAATCATATCCTGGGCTGCACCGGGCAAAGCATTGCCAGCAGCTGCAGGAAGGTGACCCTTCCCCACTGCTCAGTGCTGGCAAGGTCATGCCTACACTGCTGTGCCCAGGTCTGGGCTCCCCAGTCTCTCTGTGCTGTGCCCAGATGCTGCTCCAGCCTAGCATCAGGTGCATTGCTTCTCACCTTCTACTCTTTTCCCCTTGGCGAGGCAACCACACTACACACCACCAGCCTAGAGAGCCTGGTCGAGGACCAGGCAAAGGTAAGGATTCCTCAGGGTGTGAGGTGTCTCAGACCAGTGGGTGAGCTTTGGCGGGAGGGTTGTCTGTCCCAGCCTCCCCTAGCACTGGCATCCTGCCCTCCTGGGCACGTCTTGGGTCGCTGGTGGCAGCAAAGCCTCTTGGCCATCCCCACCTCTCACACATGGCCGTCCCCTCTGTCAGTGAAGGTGGCCTTGGACACTTGGCCGGTGTCTGAGTTTGCGGAATATAGGCAGGATGGCCCTTCCCTCCTCCTCCCACAAATGGACACTAGTGCTGTACTGGAGCTGCTGCTGCCTGTCCCACAGGCCATGTCCATCCCCATCACTCTGCAGCAGGAGAGAGCTATGGCCCCTGGACCCCTTGTTCCCAAACAACCTCTGTCCCTTGCACTCAACGGTAGCAGGACAGCACTGAGGGTGTCCCCATCCAGCTGTCTCCTCCAGAGTTGCGGTGTCCTCATCAGAAGGACCCCAGGTGGGGAGCAGGGACAAAGCAGGCTCCTCCCCACATCATCCACATCCAGCCACCCCTCCATCCCACCCCAGTAGGAGCTACAGAGCCATCCACACTTGCTCCTGCCCCTGAGGAATATTGACCTGCCCCAGGGCCTCTCCTCAGCTAAGCAATGGTCCTCCTCTGTCCCCTGCAGGACAGGCTGGCTCTCCCACAAGAACAAGGACTATCCATGGAGGGGATCTTCCAGCTTGCAACCAATGAACACATCCCTTAGGACCTGAGAGAGTCCCTCGACAGCTCGCACCTGCTGGCTGTCATCTTGAAGGTGAGCTCGGGAACTCTGCTGACCTGGAGTCCAGCAGCTCCTGGCTCTGTCGGTGCTGATTGGTACCTGTGAGAGCAGGAGTTGAAATGCAGCAGCCTGCTTGTGAGCCAAATGCTGGGGATGCTGCCTGTGCTCTTGGCAGGTGTGGTCAAAGCCTCACCTGGAGCCCTTGGCATTGCAGGACTTCTTCTGTAAGATCCCCTCCAAATTCTTGGAGGCACAGCTCTACAAGGAGTGGATGAGCACCCTGCAGAAGACCAGCAGGCAGGAGAAGCTGGCAGGACTGAAAGAGTAAGTGTGTCCAGCAGCCTGCCTACTGCGCAGGGACTGGCAGAGACACAACTTGCCTGGGAATTGATGGCCTCTTTGAAAAAGCTGTGTTTGCTGTAAGGCATCTCTGGCTACTGTGGGGTAGCGTTTTGGGGGAAAGTGTCACAGAAAAACATTTCGTTCTTTGAAGCACTTCCCACGGGCATTGGTGTCACTCCACGAAGGGACTCTTGCCAGAACGTCAGGGAGAGAGGTGGCCATATCTCAGCAAAGGCAGTCCCTCTGCTGTAGACCAGGTGTGTCCCAGGAGCCTTCCCTTGGGAGGGCTTGGGTGAGATCAGCCTGGGAAACTTGTGTTGACAACATCTACTCTAAAACGTTGTGTTCCTGTTCCCTCAGAATGCAGCAAATTGCCCAGTGCCAACCTCCTGCTGCTCAAGAGCTTGCTACCCATGCTCCAAAACATCAACAGGAATGCCAGCACCAGCAGGACTGTTGGCAACCTGGCCATCTACATCAGGCCAAACCTCCAACCCAGCAGAGAAGGACATGCTCCCCCTGGGCATCCTGGTGCAGGTGAGCGGGAAGGCATGCTGTGTTTACCAGCTGGCTACAGCCTTCCAGACTCTTTGGGGATGAGGTGGCTGGGCTTGCCAGCACATTGGCCGAAGAGTCACCAGCACTGGGGCCAGACGCAGAAACAGCAGAGGTATATGAGCTCCACAAACAGCGTGGCAACAAAAGCCTCCTCCCTCACAAGGTGGAACTGCTGCCTCAGAGGTGAGAAAGGTCATCCACCAGCCTGCAGCTTACTGCAAAAGTAAGGTTGATGTAGGAAGGAAAACCATCTAGGCCCTGCACTGAAGGGATCTAGCCTAGTGCCTTCAGATTTTTTCCCCTGCACTGTCCACCAGAGAGCAAAGCAGACCAGGATGGCCCGATGGCCCAGGACAGCTCAGCACAGTGTTTTGCAGAATGAGGAGCTCAGTCCTGGAAGCAGCACGGTCCCAGAAGGCTCAGTGCCTCTGCCCAAGGGAGCACAGGACATCTAGGGATGCTGCTGCTCAGGTTTTGGAAAGGAGCACATAACAGCTCCTCAGGGGCTTCCTGCCAAGTCCTACTGCCTGGCAAAGGCACACTGCACATCTCTGGCAACTGTCAACTTGCAGTGCTGAGGGTGTAGCACGCGTACAGAAAGGGCCAAAGTAATACTGTAGTTGCTGCCAGTAAGGATTCACTCTTCTGTGTCAAGAATGACTCCTTTCACATCATACTTCCCAAAGAAAGGGGGATAAAGCCACTCCTGTTCCTGCCTCTATGGCTTCATCAGTGCTTTCTGACTGTATCGTTGCAGGTGTCCTGCTACTCTGGCTGGTGGATTTACTGATGCACCCCTGAGCCGGAGAGAGGAAGGACAACCCCGTACCACCCTCACACCAATCCAATGCACCTGGACAAACATTTTCATACATCAGTTAAAATATTATACATACATGACTACTGTCTCTCTTTTTTTTTTTTTTTTATTTTACTTTTTTCCTATGATTACATCTCCAAGATCCTTTCTACTTTCCAATGACAAAATAAAAAACAAATAAAACCCTCTCCTACAGACATCCCAAAGGTCTGACTCATACATTGTTCTAGTTTCACAGCTTTGTTCTCACAGAACACTGAAATAAAAGATATTCAGGTCTGGTAAAGCTCAGCCATATGTTCATCTGAGGAATGGTATCACTGCTTATACAGGGATACAGTTTAATCAGTCTTTCTTATTATTATTGTGTTCTGTCAGAAATGGGTGATAATTTCTCAGTAGTAAGGTATTATAAATATAAGATCTATTCAGTGTGAATCAAATATGAGAAATATAATACATACTTGTTGCAAAAAGTTGGGGCAGAGAAGAGATACAGATGATGATAAAATGGCTCATATAGTTTTCACTAATGAAAATGAAGTTTATGCATATAATAAAAATGGCAATATTTCCTTTTAAGAGCAGGACAGATACAGCCCTTCTGTCAGCAGCACAGCTCTGTAGAGCAGACACAGACTAAGGACACCCTTGCCTCAACTAGATATGTGAATCTGCAGTGCGCTAGCATGTAGTGTAACAACACACATGTATTGGGTTTAGGTAGCAAAGTTTTGGTAGCAGAGGGATTGCAGGGCAGCTTCTGTGAGATGATGCCAGAAGCTTCCCCCATGTCTGACAGAGGCAGTTCCAGATAGCTCCAAGATGGACCTACTGCCGGTCAAAGCTGAGCCCATCAGTGGTGTTGGTAGCACCTCTGCGATAACATATTTAAGAAAGGGTAAAAAACACTGCTCATCAGCAGTTAAAAATCAGGGTGCCAGTATGTTCAGAATTTTCTCTCTTCTCACTATTATGCTTCTGACATGAGGGGATGCTACGAATGAAGTATCTAACAAGCCAGGAGTCCACAATGCAGAAATTTCCCTAAAATGGAAAATTTCCAAGAGATAGGACTTCCTCCCCAAAAAAGCAATATAGGTGTATCCTCAGAAGTTCTATGCTTATGTTAAATTTCACAGCCACCAATGAGTAAATAAATTTCTAGGGGAAAACAAAAAGCCAGACAGACACACAACATAGACAGTATGACTAAGCCTAATTTTCAAAGGAAAGAGGAATAAAAATAATATTCGGGCAAAACACTAAAGAAAGAAAATTTCTATTCTATACACAGTTCCATTAGTTACATAAATAGCAGTAATTCTTTCTTGTTAAATACACTATAATCTAGCAAATCATGGCTGTGATGTTAAACATTACAAGAAGAATTTTTTCCAACTGAATTTGTGAGAATTCTTTTTTTTTTTTTTTTAATAGAATCTTTTGGGTTGTAAAAGACCTTTAAGATCACTAAGTCCAACCATCAACCTAACACTGACAACTTCACCACTGAGCCATGTCCCTAAGTGCCACATCTACAATCTTTTGTATCTTTTAAATATCTCCAGGGGTGACTCAACCACTTCCTTGGGCTGCCTGTTCCAATGCTTGACAACCCTTTCAGTGTTTCCTAGTATCCAATCTAAACCTCCCCTGGAGCAACTTGAAGCCTTTTGCCCTCGTCCTATCACTTGTTAGTTGGGAGAAGAGACCGATGCCCACCTCTCTACAACCTCCTTTCAGGTAGTTGTAGAGAGTGATAAGGTCTTCTCTGAACCTCCTTTTCTCAAGGCTAAACAACCCTAGTTCCCTCAGCCGCTTCTCATAAGACTTGTTCTGTCACTGTCTTCAGTAAAAACAAGACTGTACATCAAAACACAATTCAGCATTCTGATTTTACTTGAAGTTTTTGAGGAATCATTCACAATTCATGAATTTTTTTTAATCAGTAAGGGTTTTTTTCTGGATGAGGGTCAAAGTTATCAGCACTCAGACTGTGGCTTTTTCTGGATATTTCATCTTCTGGTGTAGAGGGTGATAAATTAGAGCATGTGCAGGCATTTCCTTATCTGTTCAGCAGGTATTTGAAGACTGAAATGCATTTCAAGAGAGGAACTTTAATATCAATAGAAAACCGCAAGGCAAATATAATAAAAGCCTCACATAACATTTTATAACTTTACCTGGACATCCTTAATGTTCCTGACTCTGTGCTTGCAGGTCTCCATTTACAGAATCACAGAATCATAGGGTTGGAAGGGACCTCTGGAGATCATATAGTCCAACCCCCCTGCCAGAGCAGGGCCACCTTAGAGCAGGTGACACAAGAATGCGTCCAGGCGGGTTTTGAATGTCTCCAGAGATGGAGACTCCACTACCTCTCTGGGCAGCCTGTTCCAGTGCTCTGCCACTCTCAAAGGAAAGAAGTTCCTCCTCATGTTGAGATGGGACTTCCTATACTCAAGTTTGTGCCCATTACCTCTTGTCCTGTCGCTGGGCACCACTGAAAAGAGCCTGGCCCCATCCTCCTGACACCCACCCTTTAAGTATTTGTAAGCATTAATAAGGTCACCCCTCAGCCGTCTTTTTTTGCAGACTAAATAGACCCAATTCCCTCAGCCTTTCCTCATAAGAGAGGTGTTCCAGTCCCCTAATCATCTTGGTAGCCCTATGCTGCACCCTGTCCAGCAGTTCCCTGTCCTTCTTGAGCTGGGGAGCCCAGAACTGGACACAGGACTCGAGGTGTGGCCTCACCAAGGCAGAGTAGAGGGGGAGGATTTACATGTTAAGAAGAGTTTTTAAAGTCTTTATTAGATTTAAATTTGGCAGTATAAATTATATAACTGTTGCAAAGTTATTAGTAACATAATACTTTATCCTTTCATCTTTCTAGGTCTTTTTCCAGGACAGTGGTTGGGAGCATAATGGGTTGGCATGCAATTATTTGTTACTAATGGCCACTTACCCACCTGGGAACTTGTAAATAGCCATTTTATAATTACAAATATGTTTTATGCCTTAAATGTGCACCTGCCAATGACTGAGCCAAATTGCAGTACATGGGTCACATTCATTCTTCATGTTCATTATGAATTAAAAGTAAAATCAGTGTGCATTTAAGCCTAGACAGCAGATGGTATTCAATGGTACAAGCATGCTGCACCATATGTCTACAAAATGCTTTCAAAAAGTACTTGGCAGTTCTCAACATTAAAGAATAAAATTAGATAGTAAAAATAATATTTAACTTTGATTTCATTTAACTAAAAATATTTTAATTAGTCCATTGAAATTTAGTCCCACTCACATTTGGTGTGATGAGAATTAAGTTATCAAAAGATGTTTAGAAAGACAGATCCCTTTTTTATATTCAGAAAGTCATAGTCTCATTTCCTTAGTTTCTATTGAAAATCTAAACTTTTGTGTTGAAAGCTCATGAAGAAAATGAACTCCTATTAATACTAGCAAAAATATCGTAATTTTGTTTAGCTGTCATATTTCTGTGCTAATTCTGCTTACATTTAGTGTTTTCTTGTCCATACCCTATGCACTTCACTATGGTATTTCGGAACATCATGACAAGCATAAGGATTACAGTCTTTTTTTTAAGTGACAATTTAAATTCTTTAAAAACAGATGGGGCTGAAACATTTTCTGGGCTTATGTTAATTCCTATCCATCATAAAGTCTAAATCATTCTTTTTTGCTATGAAAGGAATGTGTAACAATCCTGTTAGCAAAAATGTACAAATCACATTAAAGAATGTAAGACCAAAAATAAAGTTCAGAGTTAAGCTTCACAGAACCAGTGAGGAAGGCTGGTGATCAGAGGATCAAATGGAACCAACTAAACTCAAGTTATAAAAGATGCGTTTGGAAGACAGAGAGAGCGAAATACAAAAGGAAAAGGTTTTTAGTCTGGATTGTGTAAGTGGTATGGCAGATGTCCTTCAGAGAAAACAAAATGTTGCTCTATTGTCATAGACCTTTTAAAACATCTATTATATCCTGCAGCATTAATAATTCACAAATGGAATGGCGTATGGTCATACAGACACTAGATGGCAAAAAAAAAAATTTACTCAGACTTTAGGTCTGGGACATTGTAGTGGATATTGTTAGTGAATTAACACCCCATAAAATCAAACTGTATCTTACAAAGATACACAACAAAATAAACATACAAATTTAATATGCATAAACCAGTGTCTTTTCTGTTAAAAATAACAATACAAAATGATATGTTCTCTATTTATTTAATGCTTTATACTAGAGAGTTTACTTAGAGATTATATTTTGCTAAAATACTGTTCTTTTATCAATGGGAACAATTTGTGTTATGTGCTTTGTACACAAAGAAAAGATCAAAAAGGTCTGGTCTAAAGAAACATGAACATTCGTATGAAGAAGTGTGGGTAGATCAACAAACAGATAAAGATACAGATATCTTTTTACAACTTTTAATGATAATTTATTTAGAAAAGTGTGTCTTGGAAAGGTCCTTGCAATATAAATCCATATATACGTCACTTAAGTCATCTTTGTATCACTGCTGAAGTAGAGATGAGTAAAATCAGTGGACGAGAAAATGAAATGAAAAAAGTTAAATTCCATGTAATTTTGACTTAGAAAAATGTTAATTTGTAGTAAAAACCTATGAATTAATTAGGCTTTTTTTTTTTTTTTTTCACTAGTTCAGAAGTTTTAAAGGTCTCCTTTAAGGTGAATGCAGATTTCTAAATATTGTGTATTCTATATTTTCTCAATGGTACAGGGAACTCATTAGTGTTAGTAATGTACATTTATTAATAGATTTATGTTGCATTTCAAGCAATTCAAGCATATAAAGGAATGCATTCCACCTGGCACATTTCTTTGAGCTGCTGCAGAGACAGACTGATTTACATCTTCAGTTCTCACAAGATGTGACAGGTTGTGAATGCTTAAACTGACAGCAGACTGTGAGTAATAGCTAACTTTCCTCTTACATTCTTATTTTCTGTCTAGGAAATCACAGACTGTCAAAGTCAAACCGTAAACAAAAGATGGCATTTGCACAAAATATCCTGTAAGGCATACACCAAATTTTTCTTATCAGAAATAATAAGTAGCTGGAGCAGACACAAATGGTCAGCATGGTCCTCAATCTTGTTCCTCAAACTTCCACACCTCAACTGGAGAGACTTTTCAAAGTTGCACAAAGTCTTTGGCTGTCTCCTGTTAGTGCCAGCCTATATAAAGGGAAAACCGCCTTTTTCTGAAATATTTCAGAAACTTAGTGAGTAGTTCATGTGGTACATGCAGGCTGTTGATAGCATTTCTGCAGATGTCTCCCTTTATATTTTGCAAAAGAAATATTCTGTTATTGCTGAATTTTCACCTTTACTGAAGGGATATTATAGTAAAAATAGGAGCTGTGATACACAAAGTAATAAAAGTGGCAGCATCTTCCAATTAGATGTTAATGGAAGTGAGGACACACAGATTCCTCTTTCTCTTCATGTCACTCTAATAAGAAGTGGGAACCTGCAATTCTTGATCCTACTTCGAAGCTTACATTTTATTCCCTCTTGTATCTTTGCTCCCATTCATCCTCTAGCTCTCTAACACCACCCCAAAAGGCCATGAAATCTGAAACACACTATAGGCCGCAGGATCACAATCCACATATGTGTCCTTTGACTTAATCTGATTTCTTGAATAATAATTTCATTATCTAATGAAATTTAATGAATTATTTTTTTCTTGAAGTCCAGTAACTGGACTTGAATTTGAGCATATCTTAATATAAATCAAATCTCAAAGATACACATTCTAGCAGTAGGGAATCAAGATTAATTATTGGCATAATGTTCCAGTGTTACTTGTGGTCATTCATGACAGAAAATGGGCAAATCACTTTATCTTAACTTTGTCTAATTTCAGCTTCTGTGGGGAATTTATTATACTATTGCTTTCCAAAGAAGAATCATAGAAGCATAGAATCACAGAATGGTTTGGGTGGGAACAGACCTTAAAGTTCATCTAGTTGAACCTCTGCAATAAGCAGGGACATCTTCAACTCAATCAGGTTGCTCAGAGCCCTGTCCAACCTGATCTTGAAAGTTTCCAAGCGTGGGGCATCTGCCACCTCTCTGGGTAATCTGTTCCAGTGTTTCACCACCCTCATTGTAAAAACTTTCTTTCTTTAGTTCTGAGTCCTTCAGTTCTGTTTCCAAAATAACTTGATTTTTAATTTGTTTTAACCAATAAAACCTTCTTTCTTGACTATGGACTTTTAAGGCTTGACACCATTGCATGGGAAATCCCTGGTTATCTGAGACATACTCTTTGGACTGGTACATACAACACGAAAATCCATATCATTCTGGATCAGTAGCCAGGAAAGTTTCCTTATAGCAACTCAAATAAGACTAGTTGTCCATTCTTAGATGACTGAACTATATGTTGTGAGGTCAGGAGCGCTGTTCATATCATCCTCAAGTAGTATGAAATACTATATTTGTTTTGCTAAATAGCTCTGTGGACCCTTCAATGACTGTGTTGACAATGTGTAGTATTCAGTTGCCTAAACATAGGCATCTAACACCATTTTGGGTCCTGTTGAATATTGGTTTTACCTTCCTTGTTACTGCAGAAGGAGGGATATCTCTTGGACATACAATGTCATGTATGCCAGCCCCGTACAGATACTTTGGTAAAACCCAGAGCATCTCAGGTGACACCGCATACCTATGTTTAGGCAACCAAATTCCCCATGTTTCCATTCTCTTGGAGCCTAAACACTGAGGTTAGCTGGGGATGCCTATGTTATACATCAGTGTGTAAGCGTTTGAAACTAAAGTCCAGTCCCACTATGAATAATATAATCTGTCCCTAATCAATGTTTGTCTTTAAAACTACTTTCTACAGATAACTTGGCTTAGAACTATTTAAAGTTTCATGAAATTGGTCAAGCAGTTTTGGGGTCTGCAGCTATTGCTTTAATCTCAGAATTCCATATTGAATTCAATTCAATATATCAAAGGCATTGTCACATAAGGAGTACAGTTACTTAGCTAAGAGTACCCACAGAAATATGAAAAAAGTGTCAGTCAGTATTTCAAAAAATGCTTCATTTGTTTCATCTCTTAAAGACAACAAAATGTTAGTGGAAGGATTATTATGTAGAAAACACAGATTTTTCTGTCTCAAATCTAAGGTCTATAATCAGCGACAGAAATGTTTAAAAGAGTGATACCAGGATTGTCTTAATTGACAACATCAAGATAATATTCACACAAAAACCATTACCAGTTTTCTGTTTTGTTATCCTACCCTCTGTCTCCTCTTTAACTAAGTATGTGATACCTATGCATTCAGGTCAATATTTTACTTTGTGATTTTTTTATGCTTAGAGAAGTCATTTTCAAAACACTTCTACAATACCTGCCATAATCTTTCTTGACTTCTGCAACTCCTGTCAAATTGCAAATTTTAACAGTAATATACGTAAAGCTATCACTGTACTTCCTAATGCTTGGCTTTCTAAAAGCTGCCTTGATTCATCACATAAAGTAGCCATAGTGGTACTGATAAACAAGCTGGATTGCAACAATATCAAGGAAGCATTATATTGGTTGATTAAGATAACGTACCCTCCCAGTCAAGCACATCAGAGAAAGCAAAGGAAAAGACAATAGTAAACTTTCTACCAGCTGTTGCTGGGCAAATCACCAACAATCTCTTGAGGGCAGAGTTACTACCAGTGCGTCACCGTACCCCAAGAAAGTAGGAATAGAACCAATGACAGGTTTGCAAATGGATTATTAGTCTATATCTGGAAATCTATCTTAAAATACATTTTATGAATGCATTCTAAGAATATTCATGACAAGTCTCCCCAGCACAATCATCTCCCACTGCATTTGCAGTAGTACAGGGAATCTTTTATTTTCTTTCAGCAACCCTATCCGTTTGATCTTCTCAGCTGCTTTGTTTGCTTCAGTCCCCAAACTTTTACAGATTTTTGTTCTTCTCACTGTTCTGGGCAATTGATTCTCTCTGGGCTCCTAAGACTATTATTGCTTCAACATCCAGGTATTCTAGATGCTCAGTCTAATTTCTAATAATATCGTGGGTTGGCGGTGGGCTAGTATTTACACTGCTCTGGATCTTTTAACCCTCATTTTTGGTGTGTTAAGTTCTCTAGGTCTTCTGAAACATTCATGCCACCTATTAATTTCCCTTGAGTGTTTTGGATCTGCTGTACAATTTCCTTCACTCTGCCATTGAAATTATGATTTAACATACCTGATCTGTTTAGGATGAGTGGGTTGTGCAGGAAGTGTAAGCAAACAATTCTTCCTCTAGAAGAAGATGTGAATCTTTGTTTTTTGGGGTTTTTTTTGTTTGTTTGTTTGTTTTTTTCCCCTAAGGCCTTGGGAAGTAATGAGAAACATATATGTATTAGAAAGGTAGTTAAGAGAAACATGTAATAAAAATTGTGGAATACATCTTGCTATAGAGAGTTTGTATGAATTAACATTAAGAAATATCTTAACTAGCACAATATCAAACTCAGTTTTGCACTTAGGTAGAATGAGGACAAAGCTCGTAAGAAAATGGTGATCCATTTTTAAACATCACGAACCTTTCCAACTTTCCAAGAACCATGTTTTGCCCTGGGTTTGTTTCTGTGTTTTTTTACACAGTGCTTTTCTATAATGTGTGCAAGGATAGAAAGGATCAGATTTATATAGACAGAACTTACTCATTATTCATCACCTAGACATTTTCTGTTCCTGGGTAATCTCCAATCTGATTTCTCACTGAAAAATGTCTTCAATTTAAATTCCTTAGCATATAAGTCTCTACAGTGTCTTTATTGTGAAAAAAAATAATAAAATAATGTAATACATGCAGATTAAATAGTTTTCCAAGCAGTAGAAGACCTAGCAGACATAACAATTTCCCACAGACAATTATTTCTGGCTACACTGGTGGCAGTGCAGTGTTAAAATAAGATATTTACAACTCTACTTAAAATTTTTGAATTAACAGCTTAAAACACAGTACCATAAATACATCCAGTTTCAATTAGCCTGGGAGATGAAAGGTGATTGCAGGTTTTTAAAGTTCATTAAATAGGTGACTTAATCTTTTTAATTAATTCAGTCATGACATACTGCAATCTATAAGAGGTAATGTGATCCAACTGGGATTTATTATTAGCCTTTCTTGTACCTTAATGTTTTTTTGTAATTGTAAGCACTGTTTAAATCCATGTTTAAAGTTGAATTGCACCGAAAAAAAAGTCCCTTCCCCTTTTTACCCCTAAGTTTGTCCTTAGATTACATTTAATGAGACAAACTATATGGGGACTTTTGATGTTCCCTAGGTTTATTCCAGTGTCTGAAGTGAGGATTTCTCTTTTCTGTGATTATTGAGAACAACAGGTGGAAGGACAAAAATTACAACTTAGCCTCATGCGGTTTGTCTCACATATCAACTTGTCTCAAATGTCATTGACGTTTATATTTGGGCAACTAAAACCCTCCACAAGGAAAATGGAAGCATAAGATTTCCCATGTTTTTAATGGAAGGGAGGCTAACAATTTAAAATCCAGTTTTAGGCTCAGAAGATAAGTACATCATGAAAATGCAATGCAAAGTTTAAGGCAATGCATAATGCTGTTGCTTATTGGATTTTTAGTTTGCTTTGTAGTCCTAAAGCACTTACCCGACTTTAGCTGAGGTGGGTTGACCTTGGCTGACCACTGGATGTCCAGCAGGCCAGTCTATCCCTCCCTCTTCTCAGCAGGACAGGGGAAGAAAATATGATTAAAAGCTCATGGGTTGAGATAATAACATGGAGATCACTCACCAGTCGCTGTCACAGGCAAAACAGACTCGACCTGGGGAAATTAATTTAATTTATTATCAATTAATTGTAACAGAGTAGGATAGTGAGAAATAAAACTAAAACCACCTCTCCCTTCTTCCCAGGATCAACTTGATGCCTAACTCTTCTATCTCTTCCCCCCAGGCACCACAAAGGAATGAGGAATGGGGGTTGCAAACAGTACAGAACACTTTATCTCTTCCAGTCTTTCCTCCTCACACTGTTCCCCTGCTTCAGCGTGTGACCCTCCCATGGGATAAAGTCCTTCGCAAACTTCTCTAACCTGGATCCTTCCCACCGGCTGCAGTTCTTCAAGAACTGCTCCAGCACTGGTCCTTTACAGGTGTAGTCCTTCATGAATGGACTGCTCTAGTGTGGGTCCACAGATGGGCCACAGCTCCTGTCAGAAAACCTGCTCCTGCATGGTCTCCTCTCCAAGGGCTGCTGCTCTTGCCGGGACCACGCTCTCTACAGGCTGCAACTTCCTTCAGGGCATATCCACCTGCTGTGGCACTGGCTGCAGTGTAGATCTCCCCTCCACCATGGTCCTCCATCGCTTGTAGGGGAACAACCTCCATCACCATGTGTCCAGTTCTGGGCTCCCCAGCTCAAGAAGGACAGGAAAGTGCTGGAGAGGGTGCAGCATAGGGCTACCAAGATGATTAGGGGACTGGAACACCTCTCTTATGAAGAAAGACTGAGGGAATTGGGTCTATTTAGTCTGCAAAAAAAGACGGCTGAGGGGTGACCTTATTAATGCTTACAAATACTTAAAGGGTGGATGTCAGGAGGATGGGGCCAGGCTCTTTTCAGTGGTGCCCAGTGACAGGACAAGAGGTAATGGGTACAAACTTGAGTATAGGAAGTTCCATCTCAACACGAGGAGGAACTTCTTTCCTTTGAGAGTGGCAGAGCACTGGAACAGGCTACCCAGAGAGGTGGTGGAGTCTCCAGCTCTGGAGACATTCAAAACCCGCCTGGACGCGTTCCTGTGCAACCTGCTCTAAGGTGACCCTGCTCTGGCAGGGGGGTTGGACTAGATGATCTCCAGAGGTCCCTTCCAACCCTATGATTCTGTGATTCTGTGATTCTCCATGGGCTGCAGGTGAATCTCTGCTCTGGCACCTGGAGTAGCTCCTTCCCCTCCTTCTTCACTGACCTTGGTGTCTGCAGGGTTGTTTCTCTCACATTTTCTCAGTCATCTCCCCCACAGCTGCTGCACAGCATTTTTTACACTTTCTTAAATATGTTATTACAGAGGTGTTACCGACGTCACTGATTAGCTTAGCTTTGGCAAGTGGTGGGTTTGTGTTGGAGCTGGCTGGAACTGCCTCTGTCCTACATGGGGGCAACTTCTGGTGTCTTCTCACAGAAGCCACCTCTGCACCCCGCCCTTCTACCAAAATCTTGCCTCATAACACTAATATAATGGTCTATAAAACTACTTGATAAAAATGCTGAAAATGATACAATAATAAATAATACCAATGACTTGAAATAATTTGGGTCCTGGTTGAACATCTTTGGGATAGATCACTTCCTTTTTTTTTTTGATAAACAGCTGATGTTCTCATAAGCAGAAAACACAAAACAATGTTTTTCAAAGGAAAAATAAATTTTCCCTTGAGAAAAAACCTGCAAGTTATGCAACAATTTGCTACAGTAATGATGCGTTTGGCAACCAGGGACTTTGAGCAGCCTGGTCTACTGGGAGGTGTCCCTGCCCATGGCAGGAGGGTTGGAGCGAAATGATCTTTAAGTTCCCTTCCAACCCAAACCATTCTATGATTCCATGATTCTATGAATTCTGTAATAGGCAAACCATGAATGTGTACTACCTATTTGTCCGTTTGCTACCACCAAAAATGTACTGAAATACAACGGACAAAAGCTGTGAAAGACAGAGCAAACTGGACTAATATGAGTAGTAAGAAGTTGTACACATACCAGTACTTTCTCCTTTGCAATTATTAGCATGACATGAGGCAGAATGAGTAACTACTGTGTATTGTCTATGCTAAAGGTACCTTTCCTGACAGACCTTCATGCTAACGGTCTAAGGCAAACACACCAAAGCTACAAAAGGCATACATCACACAATAGTAACATTGTGACATCTTCAGAAACTTTCCCTTAGGGGAATTTGAGTCCCTCAGTCAGTTGTTTAGGGTTATATGGTCAGACTTAGATTACTTTATCTTGTTTGTATGGTCTCTTTTACTCTTCATGCCTCTAAAGACTGAATCACCCTTTGAAGGTCTCAATCTTTCCTTTGAAATCTCCATTTAAATGTTGCTATTAAAAATGTATGACAATTGCGTTACATTGCTTATTGTCTATTTAATTTTTGTCTTAGACACTGTACTTATGTGCTGAGTTTGGTCTTGGCCTCCAAAACTGAACCCCAACCCATGTAATTTTCTGCATTTTTTTTCATTTCAAAAATAATATACTGCAACTCCCCACGAGAATATTGATTTTAATCGTAATCATATTAATGTACCTCATAATTTGAGGAAGTAAATTTTTATCACAAGCCCCATGCAGAGCCAAATGCATGTTTCTTCTTTTCAACCCACTAATGTCTTTGAAGTTATACATGCAAAACTTACCATTGTGGTTTCTAATCATTTTAAAATTATTTTTAAAACTGTCTGCATGAATTTAGCTCAGAAATTTCACCAGGTGAAGCATCTAGAAGGTCGATACTTCAGGTTTGAGTATCACATACCTAAGAGCCATATTCAGGTTAGCAATAATGAGATCTAAGATGGTTATAATGGATATAATGGTGTTGAAAGAATTTATCAAACTACTTAGTTTTTAGAGCTGTCATGCACACGCACACACACAAAAAAAATTCAACATTATTAAGTACTGTATTACTATATATGCTAACTATGTATTCATACTACACATGCTATATGCTATAATCTGTGTAGAAACTATGTAAATACATATACCTTATATACTGTATGTACAAACTATAGATTTATACATATATACACATATAAAAAGTATCCAAATTGTTGTCCTTTTTTGTTCTATTACACATGTTTTGGCATGGCACAACACCGCTTCATTTAACTTGTTAAGATTCTGCCTCTGTTTGCCTCATCATTTCATAGCTGACTGTATCCTGTTGGAAAATGAGGAAATGCAAACTGACAGTGCAAAAGGACAGACTAGAGCCAATAGTGCAAATTAGTAAAGGTATTTTTTCATCTTAGAATGAATTCTAGAATGGTTTGGGTTGAATGGTTTGCGCTAAATGCTTAAAAATCATCTAGTCCAACCCCCGGTCACGGACAGGGGCATCTTGCACTAGGTCAGGTTCCTCAAAGCTACATCCAAACTGACCTTGAACAATTTCAATGATGGTGCATCCACAACTTCTCTTGGCAACCTGTTCCTGTGTCTCACCACCCTCATTGTAAAAAATTTCTTCCTTATATCCAATCTAAACCTACCCTCTTTCAGTTTAACACCATTGCCCCTTCTCCTGTCACTACAGGCCCTGGTAAAAAATCTTTCTCCATCTTTCTTATAAGCCCCTTTTAAGTATCGAAAGCCCTCAATGAGGTCTTCCTGGAGCCTCCCCTTCTCCAGGCTGACCAATCCCAACTCTTTCAGCTGTTCCCCGTAGGTGTTCCACCCCTCTGATCATTTTAGTGGCCCTGCAATCAATTCGCTCTGACACGTCCATGTCTTTTTGTACTAGGGGCCTTGAAGCTGGATGATCCAGGTAAGATCTCATAAGAGTATAGTAGAGGAGGGAGAATAACCTCCTTAAACCCACTGACCATGCTGCTTTTTATGCAACCCACAATATGACTGTCTTTCTGGGCTGCAAGTGCATATTGCCAGCTCATGTCCATTTTTTCATCCACCAGCACCCTCTAGTCCTTCTCCACAGGGCTGCTTCGATCCATTCATCCCCAAGTCTGTATTGATAGTGGTTATTGCCCTGACCCAGGTACAGGACCTTGCACTTGGCCTTGTTGAACTTTGCATGAGCCCACTCCTCAAGCCTGTCAAGCTCCCTTGGGATGGTATCGCTTCCTCAAGTGAATCAACTCAGCATGGTGTCATCTGCAAACTTACTGAGAGCGTATTCAATCCCCGTGTCTATGTTGTTGATGAAGCATTAAATGTATTGGTCCCAGCACAAACACTTGAGGGACACCACTTGTTACTGATCTCCCTTTGGACATTGAGCCACGGACTGTAATGGCTCTTTGGATGCAGCCTTCAAGCCAATTTCCTTATCCATGCTAAATGTTCATCCATCAAACCCATATCTCTCTGATTCAGAAGTAAGAATCTTCTTTGCAAAGCGTTGCAAAAAAAAAATAACATTCCTATGCGGGAGTGGTAGTGAGAGTCTGTGGGTCCCAAGAAGGAACTTTGTAGTGGTGGGCACCCTGTACCTTTGTGGAAGCTGTACCTCAGCTGTTTGCTGAGGAGGCCAGTTTTAACGCATCAGAGAAATCAGACAAAGTGGAACATTTAAGGTAATTGAGAGGTGATGAAAAATATAATAACGGAAAAATGGTATTTTTGAATTTGTGAAACTTGATAGTATTGTGATACTTTTTTTCGGTACTGGTGGTGTGAAATTACTAAATGGAATAATCCATGTCTCTTCAAAGCCCATAGTGAAGCCTTGGCTGGGTATAGGGGAAAAATACCAAAATTAATTGGAGAGCCTTTGCACAAATCTCTAGACATATATGTGCCTGAAATCAACAGGAATTTTATTAGTACTACATCAATTTCCCAGCAAGTAAACAGATGACCATGTGGCTTCTGAAACAGCTGTGTGCAAATGTAATGATGAATGGTTGGAGGAGACTTAGCAACATAATCAATTTTACACTAGGAGGTCATTGTAGAATTTGAGGCATTGTGACCTTAGATCCCCTAGCTTTTGGTAAACAGATTCAACAGAAACTTTAGCAGAATTTCCCCATTTGTGAGAAAAAAAATAGTTGCTTCATTCACTCGGCCATTTATTAAAATTGTTGTGAAAAAAGTAAAATTCACCACAATCATTTGAGTAAGGCAACAGATTACTCAAAATTTATGTCACTTCTCAGTAGCTAGAACAATTTAGAACTGAAAAATTAAAACAAGAACAGCAAATAAACCCAAAACATAGCTGTGGTGTTCTCTGTTTGCCTAAGTACACTGTAATGGACCTAATCTGAGGTTTACTTCAGAAGTTCTAACATTTTTCTGAAGTTAAGTGCAATGAACGGTTATAAGTTTATTTCTCATTATGCAGTTTGGAAAGAAGCAATGAAGGACTTTGTTCTTGCTTTGAAGAAAACTCTAGGGGCACATAAAGCAACTGAAAGGTTCTTGCTTACCACTTTGGTTAATTTTAGTTGAACTACACAATCACAAGTTAGAAATAAAACAAATACAAAAGATTGCTCAACTGTTTTTAAGTGATGATCCCTTTTGCTTATTCTTATGTTTAATTTCCAGAAAACAGTAGAAATAATGTGTTAAAACAGCATTTTGCTAATAGCTGAAAGTGTCACTTAGATGGCTTTACCCTTGATAAAAGTGTAGAACATTTTCAAAATGGTATGTGGGTGTCTGATAAGACTAATGGTGAAGTAGTACTAAATATGAATAAGAGTATAGTAATATGGCCTTTTAATGGAAAATAACCAAAGGAAAAGTAGCGCTCCTACACATTATACTCAAAAGATGGTACGTGGCTTTCATGCAAGTATTTGTAATATATTTGTGTGTGTGTATATGTATATGTACATGCATACAGATAAACATATATATCTGCACGTGCGTGTTTGTGTGTATACACACTACAAAACAGGGATCAGATAAGTTGGTCTACATTGTATAAACAATTATAGTAATGACAAAAGAATCAGTGAAGTTGCCTTTTAAAAGTACAAACAAAGAGGAAAAGCATGTAATGAGTCAGTATAATAACTATAAATATCATAACTGCAAGAGCTGCAGTGTAGAAAACATTAATAATAGAATAATACTGCTTATATAACACTTTCATGGGCAGACCAGATCGCAAAGCAGTTTATAAAAAGGCTACAATGTCATCATCCCTGTTTTACAGAAAATGAGGTATAGAGATGTGAAGTGCCTTGGGAACAAGAGAGAGAACCAGGAATAACACATAAGTCTCTTGATTTCCAATCAATGCACAACTACTTTGTGCCTTGATAGCTATTCATTCAGTTTTTTCCATAACTTTTAAAACTAATCACAACTACTCATAAGAAAAAATCATGTAAATTTAATCTAACTACTCTAATAGTTCTTGTACGCTTTAAAGAGAGAATTCTGACAAAATGCAGCATTGAAAAACATTTTTTGAAATAGTCATAATTGTTCACAAGCTGACAGTTTTTGGCTTCTTTTCCCTTTCATCCTGCCAAGGTAAGCAGCTCACATGATATAATAAGAATATGAAACTGAACATCTAACTTCAAACAGAAATTTTACAAAATATTTGACCCTGTATTAAAATTCAAGCACGACTTCTTTGCCATGATTCAGAGGTAACTTGGCAAAGCTTATTCTATACGTCCTAGTGTATATACTGAAGCTACTAAAATTTATGAAACAATGGCTGAGCTCAAATGATCTTTGTTTTTTAGGAACATAATATGATCAACCTTCCATCCATAGAGCTCTGTGGTGGTTCAGAAAATATGGAACCATCTTCTGATGAAACCATTATGTTTTAGGGACAGAAAACTGTGGACCAGTTTAGGTATAATGCTAAGACAATATTTTATCCCACAAAACAAGTAAAACGTTTCAGCTGCTTTGCTACAAGAATCTCCAGTGTCATTTCCTTTAATAGATATTTTTATTCAGATTAGAACACACTTTTATTTTTTTCCTAATAGGTTTTCGTTATTTGATGACTTCTAGTTAGCGTGACAAACGTATGCTGCTTCTTGCAATGCTTACACATTCCAAGGTAGTGCACAGTTTTTTCTCAGTTATGCCTACCTGAAATACATTTCAGTGGGCGTTACAGACTGAAGATGGTCAGGACTAAACTGTCTCTTGATGGAGATGTTATTAAGTAAATTGATCCTTCTTGAATTTCTATAAGGTTTCTGACCACCTTTAGCTCTTAATATACAGTGACGTTGGGCATAAGTTCATCTCTTCTTCTGTAGTATTTTGCTTACTGTTTTCTACATTCCATGTTCACTCCCTGGGTTTTTAGCTCTTCTTCAGTGTAATTTATTACTTTGGATTTAAGTCTGTCACACTTCCTTCATTTTGATTTCTTGATTTGTCAAACATATTCCACTTTCTACGTGAGTTTTATTTGGCTAAATATTTCCAGGTAGGTTGAAAATTATTTCTTGGTAAGAACTTCATGCTTTGTTTTCTCTTCACAGAATATAAGACTCAGCTTTTTGTTCCGAAAAAAAAAGAAAAAAACCCAGCATACTAAAAAAAAATATCTGCCATTATACAGCACACTTCTAAAGCACTTCAGTATGCAGTAGTATATTCACATAGCACTGTATTTTTATATGTAGCTTCTAAGTGCTTGAAAAATGTTTATATTTCTTAGAATTTCTGCATCTTCCAACCTTGTTGCTTAAATAGATTTTCTTGCCTTTTTTTTGGATAACAAGGAACAAACTTTTAGTAGTGTTCAGCCTAGGCTGATCAGAAAAAAATAGGATTTCTGGCATACAAAATATTTCCCCACAGAAAATAAAAATTTGCTTTTTTAAAGGAAATGTTGTCTATTGGCAAATCATTCTAACAGTAAATTCCTGATTATCTTTACATTGCATCAAAAAAATATTCTTTTTCTCAGTAAGTGATCTATACTAAATCTTACCTGAAATTTTATTTCACTTGGTTGCAAATAATTTTTGTAAAATATGATGAAAAATATCCAATTCACTGTTTCTTCATTTTGTTGAAAGCATCATAACTGGTGGAATTTGACTACTGAAAAGTAGTGTAGTGACTTTGCATGTTGCAGGCCACATGTTACCTTTCTGAGATTAGGACTC
This sequence comes from Dromas ardeola, assembly GCA_013398915.1. Lineage (NCBI taxonomy): Eukaryota > Metazoa > Chordata > Aves > Charadriiformes > Dromadidae > Dromas > Dromas ardeola. The sequence goes on from VYZM01017053.1 coordinate 52,538, forward strand.
ATTGGTTTACATGCTTTGTTTTCAACAGATAACTCCACTGACAGATAATAAATACATAATATGCTATGCTATGCTATGCTATGCTATGCTATGCTATATCTCTGCTATTCCATGAATGTNAATATAATATATATAAATATAATTTTTTTCACTTGTGAATTTTACCTGAAAAAGAAATTAAAAACATGTACAGCACAAATGTATCATATGTCCTGCTATTGTTTTGCATTCCTAAATGTTTCATTACCTGACATTTACAATCACTTACGACATGGCTTCATGTGCATCAGTTTATTTTTCTGTTTTACAGATCACAGATCACTTGTGTTCAGAAAGTTACAGACATGATTTGCCTCCAGACTGCAACAAAATTTGTCAATACACAAAGTCCCTACAATTTTGTTATTCCTTTCCTAATGGCTTCTTTTTTTTTTTTTTTTTTTTGAAGTCTATACATAGTGCCTTGCAGGCACTGTCATCATTTTCCCTAGCTATCAAACATTTAGGGCATACAAAGAGACACATCATATTGTAAGAAAACACCATCATCTGCTATGGTGTACGCTTCTGTCAATATCGTAAAAAGAGCAGATGACCTAAAAATATATCAACATTCCATATTTTTAATCTTCATATTAAAAATATCTAGGTCTTTCTGACCTGCCTTAAAACTTAGCCTTTTTCTCTTTTTTTCTTTCTCTCATCTCTCACTGACAACCAGACCTGAGGAATGAATTCTAAAGGTACTGAATACTTGCATTTTCCATTGATATCAAAGTACAGATCACTGGGATTTCATTCTAAATCTAAACTAGAGAGTTTGCAGCCTAATTTTTGCACATCGTATTTAACTGTTTTAACTGTTAAGCCAAAAGATAGAATACAAAGTAGCGATCAGTACTTTATACCAGCAGAATGCAGAAGGTAAAATCTATATGAAAAACATTGCAAGTTGGAGTCATCAGGAATCTCATAGGACTATATCTATGGTACAAATGTACTTTCCATCATATTATCTCTGCTCTGCAAAGCAACAGCGAGGAACTCCAGCTTCTTGGTTTTCTCAATTCATCTCACTAGGAATTCACATAAAGTAATGGGGAGAACTCCTTCCTGGAGTCTGATCTGATATAAATCAATACACATTGATTATTTTTTTTTTTAATTTCCGCATCTTTCTCTACCTCAATATTTGCTCCCTACCAGCTCTCACAATTTCCTACCCTTGTAAGGTCCTGTACTTATGTTTTCTATAAATCTGTCTCCTGAATAACATTTGTAGACACATTCACTTCCTTCACTGATACAAAGAGTTCCCATTAAAATTTTTATGTCCAGATATCTCCACTATTTTCCTGGTTTTAAGACGTTCATAATTTTCTATCAGTTAAAAGCTGATGAGGCTTCTCAGCCAGTGGTAAGCAGCATGAAACATAAATTGACAGTCATTTAAGACAGCATATTCATTTTAGGTAAAGCTGCCAACTTTTGGAAGCTAAAATTTGAGGATTGTGATAACATAGAAAGAAAATGAAACAAAAAAAGAAAAAAAAAAAGGAAAGACTTTAATACCACTTATCATGTAGAGATAATACAAACTCAAATAAAAGTAAAAATTCTTATATGATTTTTTGTCATTTCAAAGGAGCAGAAAGAGGGCCTCCAAAAGTTATCCTTCGTATGAATCTTATTGTTCTCCAGCTTTGGAAGGATTAACATATGTCATATCATATGTGAAACGTATGATATGAAAATTTGCACAATAGAATACTCATAATAAGGGTTTGAAAAATGAAAATGGAGAATAAATTCTCCAAACACTACTATTCTGAAATTTGCTTTTGGAGGACACAATAAGATATTTCATACAGTAAGTCTGTTTCTCCAAAACAGTGGTATAAACAACATTGAATCATAGAACAGCCCAGGTTGGAAGGAACCTTGAAAGATCATCTGGTCCAACATTTTGTGAGAAAAGGAGCCTAGATGAGATTAACTCCTGGATTCTCCTGGGATCTCTGCTAAGACACATGGAAAATAAGGAGGTGATCGGTGACAGCCAACATGGCTTCACCAAGGGCAAGTCATGCCTGACAAATTTGGTGGCCTTCCATGGCAGTGTTAAAGCATTGGTAGATAAGGGGAGAGAAACTGACATCATTTACCTGGACATATGCAGAGCATTTGACACTGTTCCACATGACATCCTGGTCTCTAAATTGGAAAGATGTGGATTTGTTGGATGGACCACTCGGTGGATAAGGAATTGGCTGGATGGCCAAAAAAGGCTGTCAACGGCTCAATGTCCAAGTGGAAACCAGTGACGAGTGGCGTTCCTCAGGGGTCAGTACTGGGACCAGTGCTCCAGTTGGTGACATGGACAGTGGGATTGAGTGCACCCTCAGCAAGTTTGCTGATGACACCAAGCTGTGTGGCGCGGTCGACATGATGGAGGGAAAGAATGCCATCCAGAGGGACCTGGACAGGCTTGAGAGATGGGCCTGTACAAACCTCATGAATTTCAACCAGGCCAAGTGCAAGGTCCTGCACCTGGGTCGCAGCAATCCCAAGCAGAAATTCAAGCTGGGCGCAGAATGAATTGAGAGCAGCCCTGAGGAGAAGGACTTGGGGGTCCTGGTGGATGAGAAGCTCAACATGAGCCAGCAATGCACACTCACAGACCAGAGAGCCAACTGCATCCTGGGCTGCATCAAAAGAAGTATAGCCAGCAGGTCGAGCGAGATGATTCTGTCCCTCTACTCCAGTCTGGTGAGACCCCACCTGGAGTACTGTCTTCAGCTCTGCAGTCGTCATCACAAGAAGGACATGGACCTGTTGGAGTGGGTCCAGTGGAGGGCCACGAAGATGATCAGAGGGCTGGAGCACCTCTCCTGTGAAGACAGGCTGAGAGGGTTGGGGTTGTTCAGCCTGGAGAAGAGAATGCTCTGGGGAGACCTGATAGTGACCTTCCAGTGTCTGAAGGGAGCCTACAAGAAAGCTGGAGAGGGACTTTTTACAAGGGCATGTAGTAATAGGACAAGGGGTAATGGCTTCAAACTGGAAGAAGGCAGATTAAGATTAGATATTAGGAAGAAATTACTTACTGTGGGGGTTGTGAGACGCTGGAACAGGTTGCCCACAGAAGTTTTAGATGTCCTTTCCCTGGAAGTGTTCAAGGCTAGGCTGCATGTGGCTTTGAGCAGCCTGGTCTAGTGCAAGGTTTCCCTGGCTATAGCAGGGGGGGTGTAACTAGATGATCTTTAAGGTCCATTCCAACCCAAACCATTCTATGAATCTATGATTCTATGATCTATCACCCTGTCCAGTCGCTTCTTTAAATCCTCCAGTGATGGGAACTCCACCATGTCCTGGGAAGGTTGCCCCAGTGATTGATTGCTCTCACTGTGACACTGTGTGTCAAGATGAAACCTTTCCTTATGCACCTTGCAGCTATTGCCCCTTATCCTCTTCATGTGGCTCCTTGGGAAGAGAGAACCTCCATCCTCTTTGTAGCCACCCTTTAAGTACTGGAAAACTGTGATGAGGTCTTCCTGATCCTTCTCTTCTACAGGGTCAAAAGACGTAACTCCTTCAGTCTTTCCTCTTAGGCGAGGTTCTCCAGCCCTTTGATCATCCTTGTGGCCTTCCTTTGGACCATCTCCAGTCTGTCTGCATCTTCGTTGAATTGTGGGGACCAGAACTGGACACAGTACTCCAGGTGTAGCCTGACAAGCACTGAATAGGGTAGGATGTTCATGTCTCTTTCCTCTAGTAGTGAATGCACCTCAGGATGTAACTTGCTTGTGTTGCTGCAGCGGCGCACTACCGACTCATGTTCAGCTTTTTGTCCACCAGGACCCCCAGGTCCCTTCATCAAGGCAGTTCCCCAGCCGCACAGGTCCTAGCCTGTACTGGGCTCTTTGATTTTGTCACCCTTGGTGTCAAAGCTTGCATTTGTCTTTGTTAAACTTCATGTAGTTCTTGCTTGCCCACTCTTTCAGCCCATTCAGGTGTCTGTAAGACATGTCTACTGTACCACCCAGTTTAGTTTCATCAGCAGACTTGGTAAAGGTGCTTTCAGTCCCATCATCTTGATTATTGATGACATCCATGTCATCAATGAAATTTCTAATCTCTATATACTGATTGTTAAATAAATGCTTCCCATCTTGCTGGTCCCTGTAAGCTTGATTAATCTCTCTTATCTTGGTTCTGTAATTTAGTTACTAAAAATTCTGAAGTCCTTGTTATAATTTTCTTATTCTAGACTGTGAAAAATGAAAAATATAGGCTGATTATGAGCAAACTAAAGCCAAAATTTCTGAAGAGTTGCAGGATATTTTCCTTGAGGATTTAAGTATATTAAAGACAAGAAAAAATATTTCAGACTGCTGCAAAACTGGGAGATGTGTCCAGAAGCAAGTGTCTGTATTGGCCAACAAATATTTTATATCATTATAGCAAAATAAGGCAAACTCATGGAAATCCTGTTCTTGATTTTGGATATACACTTTAATAGCAGTTGCACATTGTCATGGCTGTATGTTTGACACTAGGTGCCGAAAAGTTATAGTTCTACCTACCATTGTGTACCACATGATTGATCTAAACTCTTGGGTAGTTGCTAAGCATAATACTCTGGTGACAATTTTCACCTTGCCACTGATGTTAAGTGAGCCCTTCAAGTGATCCCTCCTTCACATTGTTCTTATTGAAAGACAAAGTTGTAAACTAGCTTTTGATGTCTTTTTCTTCAATGCTGTGGTTAAAAAAAAATACATACTGTTATCAGCATCTGCCTCTTTTCAGTCAGATTGGCAAAATCCATTAAGTTTACTGGATATCACTGACATCAATCTATTTGGACTGAAGTATTGAACAAAAATGGCTAAAGTTTATCACATCTTGATACAGTTGTGCAGAGATGCATATTCAGGAATCAGGAATATTCAACTCAGCTCTGGTTTCTGCTCAAGTAGGATCAGTATGGCAGAAAAAAATATTAGGAAGTTAGCTTGAAATGAACTGAACAGGTGTTTGGGGGTTTTGTTGGGTTTTTTTAGGTTTGTGGTTTTTTTTCCCCACAACAACAAACTGACTCACTTTGCCAGGACTCTTTTAAAGTTTATAAATATTGCAGACAAAACTCACTGACTGACTGACTGAATAAATAAATACATAGCTTTCTCTACAATGGCCTTTGGATGTTTTGATGTTTTTGATGTGAGTGGCTGTCTCCGCTTTTTTGCATGAATACTAGAGGACTGGGAGATAAATTTTTTGCAGAATTTTCTTCTTCAGTAGCTTCTAAAGAGTTAGACATTCTTTATTTGCTGTTCTGCCCCGCCCGCCACCAACATTGCAGTTTTCTGAAAATACTTAACAGAAGTACCCAAAACCACACACACAAAAAAAACCAAACAAATGAATAAACAGTCACACACACACCCCTTTTACCTCAGTTTAATGAAATGTAGTCCTTGGATGCTGCTTACAAAGAAGGACTGCCAGAAGACTGCCAGGAACAGAATGTGCAAAGCAGGGGGTTGAAGTTACGTCAAATATCACTGATCAACTCCACAGTAATACTGAAGTCAACTAATATTTACATTAGTCTGTCACATCTGTGATTGATTATGGCTCAGCTATAGCCAAATACAAATATTTATGAAAAGAAACAAAATAAAGGTATAGGTAAAATGGGAAAACACACACACACACACATACATACATACACACACACACACACACACACACAAAATCAAAACAACCACCCTAGGATACAGTAACTAAAACCAGGATGATTGCAGACAGCAAATATCATTTTTGCTCAGAAATTAAGGAGCTGGGATTATGTTCAATGCACAAAACAACATGCTATATAATGCAATGATGTGGGAATATTTTTATCCCAGTTGTACTTGCAAAATAGTAGCCACAGCTACATCAATTCCCTTTCACTCCCTTTTCCACTGAGCACCGTTATACACAGTATATTTTAACAACCTGAACTTGTTGAACCCTGGTTCCAAACACTAGTCCATATTAGTTGTTTTTTCATCCCTTTGGGTATGTTCCAGAAAAATGAACATCAGGTAATGAGTCGTGCAATCAGAAAATTCAAAAATAATTACAGCTATTTTAAAATATTTTTTTTGTGTGTGACATGAAATAATTCCTATTCATTTCAGTGTCTCTGAGAAAATAGTAGACATTTATTGTTATAATAAGTGGATATGGAAGTGATTTACAGTCTTAGCTTGCCAAGATCATTTAATCTTTTAATGCATCCTTCTGCCAACCTGTCAGCTTTAAGTTAGTATCATTTCTGCCAGAGTTTTAAGGCTCAGATCTGAATTGGAACTAGCCATAACTTTTTTATCTCATAATGCTTGAACATTCATCCTACACTGAAAACATAAGACATAGATAGAAGGGAACGAGGGGGGGACCTTTTCCACAAAATAATATTAAGTAATAACAACAACAACAACAACAACAATAATAATAATAATAGCTGCAGTTCAAATCAAAGACATGAAAACATTTGTGCAGGCAAGTAATGTCTGTGAGTTTGGGACCTATTTTTATGAATATAATGTGTAGGAAATATTTACCAGTAAAAATTTTAGAGTTATGCTTCAGGAACCACAGCTCTGAATGAGTGATAAAACATGTCTTCATCTGGTACATGGTTCTAGTTCCTCTTCAAGCCAACAGAAAGCCCTTCTCTGATTTCTCTCATCTATAAATTGTCATTGTAATATCAAAAGGTAGTGTATAAATCTGAAAATTAACTTGAAATTGAGGAAAACCAAACTACTGGGAATGAATGAAATATGTAGAGTTCACTGATAAGACCACTGAAAATTTATTTTTGGTACTAAAAAATACACTGATAAATTAATTTTTGTCCACTTAAAGGTTTCTCTGCTGTTTTAGCTTTCAAGAAAAACCCTAATAATTTTAGTCTAGTAGTGAACCCATTGACTTAATTGACGAAAATATGACTCTGCTTTTAACTCCATGCAGAGTTTAATGTGGAATTCATACACAGAGTTTATCAATTCAAAGGTGCTTACCTTGAAGGAAATGTGCTGCTCTGGATTGTCTTTTGTTTTCTGTTCTGTTACAGGCAGGTCAATTAGCCATTTTTTTCAAGGTGCCCTGAAACTTTGATTTTAGGTTCAGGTTTTAGGTGCTTATGATTTATTCAGACTTTAACCAATTAAATTAAGAATTACCTCAAGCTGAAATTTTGACGATGCTGGGGATATTTTTAACTTCAAGCAAAAAATGCTTCAGCTACTGCATGAACCTAAGGAAAAAAGACTTTTTTGGGTTTGTGATTTTTGGTGGTTTTTTGTTGTTTTTTTTTTTTTTTTGAATGCTAATAGGAATTTTGGCAATCTGTTCTTTGGAACGCTGTTATAGCACCAAACCGTAGGATAGGGACTTGAAATTTGGCAGAGAACTGACTTTTGCATAATGGATTTCTTTTTTGCCATTCCTGTGAAAATCTGTCCTTGTTTGACCTAGTTAGAAGCTTAAGAAACACTGTAGTTTGCATATTCTTTGAAGAGACTTGATAGAGGTTAGGTGTTAAAACCTCCATAAGTTTCACTAAGTACTCTAAAGCCTCCTACAGCCATTAGATATGTCTAAGCTGCCACTTGACATCTGGCCAAGCATTACAGGTGCAAATCCATTACTTTTCCTCTAGTGGCCATTCTTGGTGTATCTGGAACCAGGCAGCAGAAGAGAAATCAGGAGAGAAATCAAAGGCTCATCTTTTGTGTGCTTTCAGTAATTGCCTCTCAGAGAAGGTCAATGCTACGTTAGAACACACAAATGCCTAAATAAAAACATGAAATTCTACCGGTCTACCACCACCTGCTACTCAGCTTTGGAGAGTTTTAACTGAGGTTTAGTGTTTCTCAGACCTTTGGGGTTTATTCAGTAGCTTTAAGTTCAGTTTCCACTGACGTTTGAGACACCTTGTAGAATCTGAGACATCTGCACAAGGGACGCAGATACGTCAGAAGACAACCAAGAGAACTGTGCCTTTCCAGCCTGGCAGCTGGAAACCAGATGGATATCTTATGAATTTTAAAAGTTTATATGTCTATATTTAGGGAATGAAATCAACCTGTTACAGTTGAGAATGTTCAAGAGATTCCCCAAATGGGTAGACCAAAATTGTTCTTTGCTCATACCTTGCCTAGGCCATGATCCCTCTACCTAAACTTACAGATGGGGCTAATCCAATAATCATCCTTACGGCAAACTTTAGAAAGAGATGAGTAAGCTCTTTATAGATTGACTTCTTTTGAAGAGACAAATTATGAAAAAAACATTGCATCTAAAGCATTTGCAAAAATATGGAATCCCTAAAATTTAATCTTTTAAGGTAGATGAGTGGGTTTTGGCCCATGCACTTCCTTGGAATAACTGCTACTTCATGTGTGGCTTTGGTATACATTGGAGAAAGTGTACTGTTCATCTACCTACATAGAAACCATGCAGAAACTGTGATGCAGATATTTCGTGGCTAAGGATTTTCCTTGGGAGGAAACACTTCTCTTAAGTTCATTTCTTTAATTCAATCAATTGTTGTTTAACAAAATAATATAATTCACAGAACTGCAAAAAAAAAAAAGTGACAGCGCTAACCGCCAACATATGCCTTATTGCACTATTTTAGCAGGAAAAATTGAAGGATTTATCCCATTCTAATCTGATTCATCTGACTGATATTGACTGAGATGTAAGCTAGCTCAGGATTTTAAATAATTAGTAATGAGAATTATATACATATATAAATATTTAATGTAAACAACAACAATAATAAAAATAAACCAAATTAAGAAAGAGCTGTTGCATTAAATTTCAAAAAAGAATATTAAATATAAGCATGAAAAAATCCAGTGGAACTCATCCGCTTATTTTCATTGGTTTAGCAAAACTGTTGCAGATAAAGCAAAAATTCATAGCAGTCCTGACCTTTGCACTGCAGCTGTTACTGATCATCAATATTTCAAACAGGATTTAGTATATTTTATCTAGAGCACAACTAGTTTCATGGTGCAATGAAACTTTTTGCATGCATAGTGATTTCTCTTCAATGTATTATGACCATTGCCGTTATAATTTACAATGATTTACATTTAAGAGTTCAAAACACACACACCCGAAACCCCAAAACCATGACTGCTTATATTTAGGGGATTTGGCGACATTTGAAGTGAGCTGGAAAATCACAGGATCAAAGAATGGTTTGGGTTGGAAGAGACCTTGAAAATTCATTTAGTCCACATCCCCAGCCGTAGTGCCTGACCATCATCAATGTAAAAAAATTATTCCTTATATTCAATCTAAAGCTAACCTTTTTCTCTTTAAAACCATTGTCCCTTGTCATTACAGGCCCCAGTTAAAAGTCTTTGTCTGTCTTCCTTATAAGCCCCTATTAAGTATGGAAAGACTACAATAAGGTCTCCCCAGAGCCTCAACTCCCTCAGCCTTTCTTCATAGGAGAGGTTTTTCCAGCCCTCTGACCATTATTGTGGCTGCCCTCTGGACCCACTCTAACAAGTCCGTGTCTTTCTTGAACTGGGGACTCTGAACGGGATGCAGTACTCCAGCTGGAGTTTCATGAGAGTAGAGTAGAAGCGGAGAATCACTTCAACTCTCTTGCCATGCTGCTTTTTGTGCAACACAGGATATAATGGGCTTTCTGGGTTGCAAGCATACAATGCCAGCTCATGTCCATTTTTTCATCCACCAGCATCCTCTAGTCCTCCTCCTTCAGTCCTGATAACTGAAGCCCAAACTGATGCCAGTCTTGAGTCCAGGCGACCACCAATCTTGACCTCTCTAATTAGTTCATCTGTGTTGGTAAGCAACATATCCAGTAATGATTCTCCTCTGGTTGGTCTATTTATCACCTGGATTAAGAAGTTATCCTCAATGCACCCCAAGAGTCTCATGGACCGCTTACAGCTTGCTGTGCTGCTGTTCCAGCAGATGTCAGGGTGACTGCAGCTCCCCAGCAGGTTCAGAACTTGCAGACATGATGCTTCCCGTAAGAGTAAGAACACTTCACCTACAGGCTTCACTTGGTTGGGCAGCCTGTAGGAAACAGCAACCATGTGGCCCTCCTAAAATGGCCAGTAGAGTAGAGGACTTTTCCCCTTCTCTGGCCTTTCTATTTTTTCGTGATGGTGGCCATTTAGTAGATTTAGTGGTTAGTAGGGGGCGTCAATAGATCTAGTGTAATACATGGTGGAAAAAGTATGGGGGAAATTGAAGCCACAATAATAATACTAACTATAAATAATTAACATCATGTTTAATAAGAATGTATTATTAAATTTAACGATGTTTAATAATATGTATTCTAATATCTAATAATAATAACATTATACTTATTGCTAAGAGGTTTGCACAAATGTTCATTTGTCAAAAAATACTGTCTCTGATAAAAGTATCTAGTAGAAGGCAAGATGCATAATTGTAGGAAATACTCTAAGCGGTTAGGTCATTTGGCAAGAAGATGAAAGGGTTTGAGTCCTGTTCATAGTTGTAGTTATGTATGTTACTTTAGAAACAAAAGCAAACTTGGGATAAACCAAGGAAAAGAACCTTACTCTGTCTTGTCCCAGGTGATGGAGCTACTAGATAGCAGGGTCATGCTGATTTTCAGTTGTTCTACTTCAGTGCCTGCTACTCTGGGATTCTTAGCTGCAGCCAATCTGGCTACTCAGAAGTAAAAGCGGAAATAAAGGACTCCACCCCAGAATATTTTAAGGCCATATATGGTATTAGAAGTGAAAAGATTGTTTTGGCTTAAAAAATCACTGAACTATATCTCCTACTTTCAAGGTAGAAGGTCCAATCAACAGGATAAGCTGTTTCCCACATCTAGTTTTTTTAATGAAAGTGGCTGTGATTGTATCACTTCATACTTGACAAAAGACTACCTGAGCATGTGCTGAAGGTCTGTTCCATTAAATCCACTGCCTAAATTCCCTGAAAGGAGGATAGATAGGCAGATCTATGGATCAGAACTGATTTTACACAGGAAATTCCTCCCCAGACTGTCTTCTGTATCTACAAATATACTCCTAACACGGGTACTACAGGCACCACGAGGAAGAAGACAGAAATTCTTTGTGAATTTATGTGCAGTGTCATTACATCTTACTCAAAATAATAAGGTAAACCAAATAAATTAATCCATGCAAAACTCAACTAATTGGTTTCTGCTATTAGCCTTAGTTCTTTGATACATCGATACTTGGCATTAATGAATTGTAAATGCATGTTAAGGATCTGCTGATTTTAGTGTGAGAAGGGTATAATTCAATAAACTAGATATATTCCTTCCTTCTCCTTTCCCTAATAAGAAAACAAGTCTTAGGAGCTTAAAACAACCTCAGAAATCAGGCACAATCATATTTCGATCACCAGCATACACCCAAAACTGAAATAGGATTCAGCTCCAGATTGTAAGTACCTAAATTTAGTCTTCAACAATCTGGAGCTGTATCCCATCATTAAATATAGATTTGTGCAATCTGGAATCCCACCCCGTGTTACAGAAAAGTAATTCTAACCAACAAATATTATTAAGATACTAGAAGAAAGGACTGATGAACAAAGGTTAAAGCACTCATGTTGCATAATTTAACAAGTTAATGACTGAGAGAATGACACAAAAGCAAATGACAACACATTTAGATGGTGTAAGTAATGCCAGAAAAAATTACTTCAGCACATATATTTACATATATAAATAGAAATTATGGAACTAATACTGAAGTTATCCATAAAGAAAAATTCACATCATGTTAATACAGAGAAGAAAATTAAGAAAAAGACACTTGAGAATGAAGATGAGGAAAAAAATGTTGGAAAAAGGTTAATATGGGGAAAAAAATCAGCCTAGGGGTATACTCACTCTATGCAGCTTTTCTTTTGTTCCTACCATATGCTCCATCACAATAAGATGATTGATATATTTGTTTTAAATTCATGTATGCATTGTAATTTTCATGTGTAAAAATATATATTCCTTTCATATTTTTCAAAATCCGGAAAATGGTGGAAAGATTATCTTCTAACATGTTTTAATGGTGTTAGGTATCCATGTAGACTGAATCATGTTCAATATTTCCCTCCCCTCTCTGGGTCTAATGTATCTCTGTGCACACTCTTAAACTTAGAACTACTTTGTCAAGTGCAATGTAGGAACTGAAGATGCAACATGAAGAAGTAGAAGAATCTTCAGTATCCACTCTCTTCTACTAGAAATAACCACATCATACCATCTTATTAATAACATGTGAACATGATTATGTATTGAAGCAAGAAAAGGAGAAAGTGGATAAATAGGAAAGCTCCATCATCTTGTCTGGAAATACCTTATGCATATTCCATTTTAACAAGCAAATTATGTACAGGAAATCGAAATTGAGACATATAACTACTGATGAATATTCATCTTAGAGAGACATTTCCACATCCACCTGTATACATAACATTGACAAAGTGCTCTGAAAAGTTTCCCACACTAATGATATTTCAGATTCACTGTCATATTAGATATTAGGATATTAACTTTGAAACTGAACTGTATGATTTTGGTAAATAAATTTGAATTTTACCATTACTAATGAAAAATCACACACATTTCTTTAATCTACTAAAAAAAAAAAGGCATTGATATAGTCTTGTCTTGGCCTGAGGTGATTTTAACTTGTTTTAGCCATAATAACAATTGCCTAAGAGTGAAGTGAATATTTCCTAAATTTGTTTCTTTTTAGCCCTAGTTTATGGTAACACCAAGTGTGGAGTAAACTGTTTGTGGTCTCAGGTTGAAATATGGTGTGGTAGGGTAGACACACAGGATGATAACAGAAATCAGAGTCTGCAAAGCCAATTCACAACAGTCCTTTTTTTCCACATAACAAGATTATAAATGTAAAATAATACCCAAAACTATGACTTAGATGGTGACCCAAATTGTATAAAAGAGAAGTTAATTAGAAACATGATCAATTATAGATATAATTGTTGCAATCGAGTGTTTGTATATGTATGTCAGAGAATTAGAGATTGTTGTGAGAGGAATGTCAAAGAGCAATAAATCAAACAAGCTTCAGACTTCAAAACATAACTTTGCCAGACTAACATTCATTAACCACACACATTGCCAATGGTTGTTTTTTATCATTGCTTATTTAAAATCATCAGTCCTTAAAAATCATATCCTACATTATCTTTGAACATACAACGTTCACAGCTGATACCACAGAGCTAGTGCTGATTGCTATGGTCCTTGACGGTCTTAGTCATTGACATGGTCAGGATAAAGAGCCCTTCAAGGAGAGAAGCCAGAACAAAATTGTGTGTCTTTTTTCCTCATGCCTTAATTTAGGATCTTGTCCTTTTATTAGACAGCTGAGTTCCTAGGCAAATCTCAGCCTTTGGCATCATGCTTGGTGGGGTGAGATAGAGGTTGCTTTGCCAGTCCCAGCAGGTGCCCTATCCTGTTCCTTCACTTGTTTATATATTTATTTATTTATTTATTTTGTTAGTTATTTTTCCTTTTTTCTTTACTTAACTGCTGCATCTTTCCTTAAAGCAAAAGCTGTTTTTTCCCATCTCTTGATGTTGAGCTTCTTCAGTGAACAGCACTTGACTGTCACTGAGCTGTTTATGGTTCTGGAGCCTCTGTTTTTGACCTGTGACATATTTTGAAAGTCTTTGTCATTATTTGACTCTTGAACTGCACGTTATAGCAAGACACGTGGTACCAAGTTCACACAGCCAATTCCCATAATAAATTGATAACAGCTGACCAGGACCAGGGCCTTGCACAGTCATCTTAAGGGGCAGTGAATACAAGGCCTGGGGCCTTTCAATATCAATGCCAATCCTATTTTTTATGGGGCCACTGGGTGCAAAAATGCTTCTGCAGTTTTACTAAATTGGCTGGCTTATATTGGGGATCACAATCAGCTACTATTAAATTTTGCTTCGTATGCTTCTAATTTAGGAGTGCAGGAGGCTTCTACTTAACCCACAAACCATAGAATATCCCGATTAATATTCCCTTGGTTATGAAAAGAACTAAGATAAACATTAACATTATGCTTTCGGTCTGAAACTCTTTCTTGCACTTTGACTTTTTTTTTTTTTTTCTGTTCCAATGATTTAGCTAAAGATAAAGACATGTTCAGTCATAAAAATGAGATACGGTGACTTAATGAAATACAGCGAGTTTCCGTATCTGAATTTTGTGTACAGTTCAGCTTTCTTCAACAACGTTGTTTTTCCTTACTAACATATTCTTCTGTGAGTCTTAATGGCTTATAAAATGTGGATAAAAATCTTTTTTTACACTGGTTTTATGTGGTTTGTTCTTTCAGTAAGTAAACAGGCATACTGCTTGCTTTGTATGGTTTTTTTTTAATATACGGCCTTAATAGAATATTCACCATCACATTTCAATGACTTGAAAAGAGTAACTGAAAATGTTGAATGTTAATGTGAAGGTTTTTATGATCAATGTTTGTCTGCCTTCCTCTTACTATCTTGTGTTATAAAAATTTATGTGAAATAAACAAGCAAAGGGTAAAACTAAGACATCATCTATCAATGATCCCCAAGTTAAAAATAAAATTCAGATTTGCATATGATAATTTATAATTTTCCACTACTTTTTATCTTTCAAATTCAATGCCTAGGTAAAGAAACAACTTTTGTGTTGTTAACACTTATTCTGGACTGAAAACTGAGATAACTGATAATTTCACATTTGTTTTAGAAATTAAATTATTTAAAGTGTTTGTGTGTACTTACTGAATTTTTTACTTAAATTCAAAACATTCATCTGATTTCACTTAAATCAGCAGTATACTACACCTATTTTCACTTTTGGAATTAAGTAGATTATGATGTTCAGGATATGTTTAAGTTTTAATGATTTAGCCCTTATAAAGGGTTAATTTGGTTATCTTGAAATTCTCTTGTTTAAAAAGGTTAAACATTCCTAGACAAAATAAGTCAAGTTTCCTGGTGAAAAATGAAAATAAAAAATGGCTTTGTTATGCATTTTATTTACTGTAACATAGATTAACACATAATTCATTTTTTAAATCAGTTGAAAAAGCTTGTAGTGTGAAATAACACAAAAGCATAATGATGGAAATATCGAAAAAGAAACCCAAGTAAACCATCACCATCAAAATAAAGACTTTTCCTCCTTTCATTGTTTGTGTATCATGTCTTTGATCATATATTTGTTACTATAAAGAAAAGTGAGGGCAGAAAGAAAGTGTTTGAGGTTATCTTTATAAGCATTCTAAAGAACAGTTTGTATGCTATTTGTTTCCATTCTTTACCTTACACTATACTAGAAAAACAGCAGAATAAATAGAATATAGTCATCCACCATAATATTCATAGGAACTTCTTTTCTTAGGTTACAGAGGAGAAATCCAAAGAATGCCATTGACATCGGAAATCCGGAACAGCTCCACAATTTCTCCAAGAAGGTGATGTCATTCCTGTCTTCACTGTGTCTCTTCTTAATAATGATGATTATATTGCTTAAGAATTTTCAGGAATGCTTAAGATGTTTAAGAAATTGGATTTGAACCAGAGGTTTTTTTATATCTTTATTTCTATTTATTATATTTTGGCATTCTTAATTCTTTTGTACTTCAGAAATAAGCATTAATCGCTGCTTATTTTCCCATATACTGTTTTTGCAGTTATAAATTTGTGTTCTGAGTTTTGAGTTTGTGGCAAAGGTAGGAAAATTTGAAATCCTTATTCTTCATATTCTTGCTCCAGTGTCAGAGTTATCACAGTAATATTTTAATAATTTGTATTGCAAACCAAAAGCTCAAGGATGTTCAGATTTAGGAATCTAAGCCCTATCTCTATAAAATGTCTATGAATATTTTCCCATTTTTCTCACTAGAAAAAAAAAAGGTGCAAACCCCAGAGGTACAGTACCTTTACTTGATATTATAAGTTTATCTACAGTACAATATACAGTATTGCAGTATTTAAGTCTCTCTTTCATTAGTCAAATTATAACAAAAGAATAATCATTAATTAAAAAAATGCCTTTTTGAACCGAAAATCAAAGATGGTAATTTTTTCAACTTTTCCCTATCAAAAATGTAAATAAGGAGAAGCACTTGTAATTGACTGTAACACCAAACTCTCAGTTGTGGGTGTTGCAGAGGCATCTTTTACATTCAGGAATCCTAAATGCATTCATTTTTAAAAGGAAACCCTGATATGTTTTTTTTTTTTATCTTTTTATCCTTAGGAATCATGAAATGTTTTACAGTGTAGTATCTGATCTTCAAAGCATTATTCATCTGAGAAATCTTTGCTATGCAAATAATTATATTCACTTGCAAGGTAACTGGCTGTATGAATAAAACGTATATGATTGACCTTTTCTATAATGCCATTACCTACTTTACAAAATGGAGCACAACTCTAAGAGCTCAAGGCTACATCATGTCCATCGGGATTTTGCCATTGATTTCAGTAGAAGCCAAGCAGGGTCTCAAAGATGCCAAACGAACATTAACCCTAATCTATATTACTGGCTCACAGCGAACTTTGACCCCCCCTCAGTCTTTGGAACTTTGCCTCTTGAAAGTATACCAATTTGATCTTTATTGAACATGGTGAACTTTGCTGTCACATCTCACCTGGAATATAAGAGCTTTTGCTGTTCAAAGACAGAACACAGCAGGTTAAGCACAAATCTTATTTCAGTCTGTTGAGAAAAAAAAATTAATATTTATTGTCCCTTGTTAAATTTCACATTATGAATGAAGAGTACTCTCAGGGCTCTGAAAAAAAGGCAGTTAGACGTTCACATTCAGTCTTCTTATTCTTTTCAGCAGCTGTTGATGCTTTGTACATTTCTACGCTTCAGAGCACATAGCTGATGCAGTATATTTTCATGATATGTGTGATAAAGGGAAAAAGAAATTATTCTGTTTTGTCTGATGCATCAGTTTGAGGCACTAAACTAGCAGCTAACATTCTGTAGTGCTTTAATTGTACCATTTTTAATAGATAGTATCAGAAAGGGATTTTCATTCAGTTTTAACCCTTTTAAACTGTAACACTGAGAATGTTGTTTAACTTTATAAGTCTTGGAGTGCCATAATAACAATTATCAAGGCCTAATCATTTCAAACATCATTAAACTGTATGTTCCCTTTGAGATAACCTAAGCAAACTGAATATTGGTTTCTTTATCAGTATTCTATTTTCCTTCACAGCAAAGAATTAATGAGTTATAGTCTCTCAAGGACAGAATTCCTGCTCTGCACAAAATAGCATTTTTGAATTATGTCATTTAGAAGATTATCAAAAGTACTTTGCTTGATACCATCTGGAGATGAGTCCATACATTATTTACTGTAGATGTGGGAAAAATCTATTTTTCTTTTAAGATTTCCTAACATTACACTGATCAGATTATGCTGAAGATTGTAGAAGCTGCACATCACTTTGCTTGACTTATCTAAAAAATTCTTAACATTGCTATAAACACTAAATAAAGGACAACTTATGCTTTCTGCTTTACACATTCTTTTGCGAAGAAGTTACAAATATTTGTGTGTGTTTACAGTGCATAAACCTTATGTTTATTCTAAAGGAAACATATACAGCATGTATTCTTTTAATTTAAAGAATGAAAATATAAGTAAATATATAAACAAACAAATAAATAAATTCTGCATTTCATGTTAGATCTTCACAGGGAAATAGAAGATCCCATCCTAAAACACACTGAAAAGAGACTTTTTTTGTTTGCTTTTTTGTTTATTTTTTTGTGGGTTTTTTTTTTTTTTTGGTTGTTTTTTTTTTTTGTTTAAAGCAACAAAGTATTCTCAGCAATCTTTCTGGAAATATATGATTTAAAACACGTTTCAGCATTCTTCTGTATCAAAGTTAAAATATAAAAGAATAAAAAAGAATCCAGTTATGCAGCAGAAAAGAAAATTCAATGAATGTTAAAATTCAGTCCTCCAGTCAAATTTATGAATGATGTAACACCTATCTCACTTCCTCCTTAATCTTTCGATTTATTTAAGAATGTTTTTCATTCTCCTTTTTTGTCTCTGAATGTTAGTAGGGAAAGCAAAAAGAGCACTAAAAAAAAACAAACCCAAACTTCCAGACTTAAATGGTCCAGCCAGAATGAATGATTTAAGGAAAATATTCCTTAATGCTTGAATTACTGGGATAGCAAGTGCTCAGTCGCTCTCAGAAAAAGGTACATGCACAGGTCAATCAAAAGTAGCAGGTGTCCAACGCAGTTGACAATTTCAGAATTCATCTGTAGCATTCTAAAAATTGTCTGAGTATATATATAGAGATTTTTCTTGTTCATATACTTCGATGGTATTAACTGAGCAATAAAAACTTGTTAAGTATTTCGACAGAAATTTAAAAGGAAGACATTCATGCCTCTCAAGACGTCAAAAGTGTTGTAGCTTCAAGAGATTTTTTTTCTTTTTTCGTGTGTGTGTTGGCAACCTAGTATTTTCCCTCCCCTACCACATTCTGAAAAGTGTTTCAGGAGTTTAATTGAAACTTTCTCAAGTATTTAGCAGGAGACAGCATACATGGACTATTTCATCCCAAATATTTGAAACTTGGCAAAATTCTAAGCAGTAGAAAACAGGGTCATAAAAATTGAGATCTGGGGACAATTCCTACCTGTCTCACCTATGAACAGAAAGAACAATAATTAATTTGCCAGGAAATTGTATGCTGGCAGGAAGATTCACTTTAGTCATCACTTGAAACTGGGCCAAAATAATCCTATAAAACTGATGGAGCAAAAAAGCTCCCATGAAGTCCTCAAATCTCTCTTCTATGATGTCCTTTAAAATATTCAGTACTTCTGATTTTGTGAAGCACATATTTCACCCCGATGTTTTTCATCTAATCAGTCATTATTAATATTTTTATGATCATGCTGTTTTAGTTATAAATAACTATATGCTCAACTATGTCTGAAGTTAAGATAAGGCACCAATAAAAAAAGACAATTAAGAAAATTCTTTAATTCATTCTATCACAAAACGCACAAAACCCAGGACACTGATTGATCCGTGTTCATATTCTCTTTGGTTGCTTGCTAAACTGCACCTGCTGATGAGCAAGTGACCTACTGTTCCCCTGCAGTGGGGACACCTATTTAGCTAGTGGCTGGGGTGCAGGGTGACTTTGGCTGTTTGCTGGGCACTTTGCTTGGCAGTGGGTGCAAAGGGGATCCAGAAACTCTGCTCCAGACAGGGTAGACTGCACAGCACTGGTGGTGTCCTCACTGGGGCGCCCAGCCTTAACTAGAGGAACCACCCTGGCACTTTGGAAGCCATGTGTCAGACTGCAGAAGGAAGATGCTGCCTCCCAGGGCTCATGTCTATTGCTTTACCTGGGGCAGGGTGGAGTGAGAATGACAGTGGCGTCACCTGTGACAGGAAGCAACCAGATTGCATAGTGTCAGAGAGGACGAGTTGGAGGTTTGCATGATACCAAGAAGCTGAGCTACAGAATGCAAAGAAGGAGGGACGATGAAAGACTACACTTGAATGAAGGTGGGTAGACACTCACAAGATAGGGATGGATGGGAACTTGTGTTCTCTGGCAGCAACAGAAAGGTTCCTCGGCCTTCAAATCTGAATTTATAGAATTTGTGCATTGCATTAATAGCCAAGGAAAGGGAACAGACTCCACTGAAGTAGACATCAGAGTCAGCTGGGCCTGAACCAGGCAGTGAGCCATGTTTTGAGACTCTGTTCTACAGGAGATGAAAGTACCCACCTGCCAACCAGAACTGCACCCACAGGAGGTTTTGTTCTTTGCTGGGATTTGGATACAGAATGTTGCATAGAGCCTGAAAAGGCTTTTTGCCTTTTTAGACTTTTTACTCATCCATGTGTGCATCAGGAATTCTGCCAAGGAAGACCTGGAGCAAATCAGAGTGAATATAGAATGGTGAGGGCAAAGGTGGTTTTCTCCTTTGTCCTATGGATGATGGGAAAGGCTAAGGTAGGAGTGGATACATCCTGAGAGATAATAAGTGGCTGCGTGGCTGTTGCCACAAGAAGTGCTTTGATTTTTATGATAGGGATTTTTGAGGAATAAGGACTGCTAGCAAGACATGATATCTATTTGACAAAGTGTGGTATGAGCTTTCTTGCCAACGGGACTTGCCAGACTGGTGATGAAAGCTTTAAACTATTCATATCATCAGATGGTGATATGAGTTTGCAGTTAAGTGAGGGAAGGTAAGACAAGGGTACATGGGACAGGGTGATGGTTGTAAGGGAGGTCTTGTGAAGGATAAAGCAGTTTAGAAGGTGGCCCACCTGAAGTGCACCTGCACAAATGTACACAGCCTGGGAAATTAACAGGAGGATCTGAAGGTCCATGTGTGGATAAAGAACTGTGACAACGCTGGCCTTGGAGGTTTTCAAGACTCAGCTGGATAAAGCCCTAAGCAACCTGGTCTGAATTCAGTGTTGACCTTTCTTTGAGCAGAAGTTGGATTGGAGACCTGATTTCCCTTCCACCCTGGATAATTCTGTAGTTCTCTTATTCTGATATTCTACAGTTGTCTAACTGTAAGGAGCAGTTTAGCAAAGGAAAGGCCTTTGCTAAACAGAATACTCAATATGATGCCTTTAGTTTCTTTAGTTCAGTGTAGTGACAAAATAGCATAATACTGTGCAAAAGCATGCAAGCTATCTGCAGAAAGCCAAACAGTTTTGTCAGTGCATTCTTTGCTTCAAGTAATATACTGACTCTCGTACATAGCTTCTTGGGTTTGAGATTAAACTTTTAGTCTAAGCAATAAAGATCCTAAATGAAGTCGACTATAGCACAGATGGATAGAAACACTTCTGCACCAGAACTCCATATTAGACAAGATTATTTAGAACTGTGGTATAGGCTTTACACTGGTAACTACCTTTCCTCAAGCAAAATAACGGGTTGTTTACAATTCCAGTAGAAGTTATTCTTGTATAAGCTTTGCAACAGCAGCTCAAGTGACTGCAACCCCAGCGATATTATCACTTGCAAATGCAATGCAAAATGTTGTTTTACAGTTTACTCACTTCAGCTTTCAATGTCAGTTGAAACTCCAACATTCAATGTAATTTCTTTGTGAAGCAGTGTTTGGATCGTATTAACCACCTCTGAGTTCAATTTAAAGTCTCACATCCAGGATGGACATTCATGGCTTTCTGTGGATACATGTGAATTGCATTAGTAGACATCACTGATGATCCTCCACTATTTCAAGCAATAAAAACTCCTGCCAATGACTTTGAGTGAGCTGAAATAAACTGAGTTCTGTGAAGGTGGGACAATAACTGAGAAAACTTCAATCAGGATTAGAAAAATTTACCATTACCAAAACTAAAACATCTGTTCTAAGCTAAGTTGAAATTTACCTTTATAAAGTCAATTATCTTTCTTGTAATCAACTTGAATAGACATATAGATGGTATACTTGAAAATGTCTAATGTCATGTATATGAGTTGTCCCAGGTGCTACGGTAAGAATATTCACATCATGACAGCAAAGCGGATATTTAAGTGCTTTTGGAGTATGTCAGGAGGCTGGTGTAAGTGTTGTGCATCTGCTTCTGAAATAAAAGTTGTTAATTTCCTCATACAAGTGGACAGAAATAATGAATATTGAGTGGCCAGTGACAGCAGCAACATTGCTAAATTGCTAAAAAAAACCCAAACCCAAACCCAACCTTCCCCTCCCCGCCAACTTGCTAATTGTGTAACACTACCAGTGTACAGAAGTACAGAAATTTGGCTCTACTTTGTACTTAACATGGTATAAAAAATAACTTAATCACTAGAAAAAGCAATCGATATACAGGCTCAGCTTTCTTATTGAGCTGAAAATAGGAAGCTATATTTCAATTTTCTAAGCATAGAAGTTATACAGTTTGAGATCACCCTAAGATATCCTGCCTCATTTATTTGAGTTAATGCAGTCAGCAGAGTGTGGAGAACTATTCTGCTGGCCAGATCGGGATGCCAAATTTAAGCAAAGCAGAAACACTCTTCAGCTTCTACTGACTGTATTGATTTGGGACATGACTCACTTCCTCACAAAAAGGCTAACATTTGAGATGCCATAGCAGACCTAAGGAAGACCTTAGAAAACTTCCTTCAGGAAGCATTTGTCTAGATGGCAGCTAGAGGAGGACACCTTGGAGGTTTAAAATGAGAGAGATGCCTATGTTTAGGCAAGCGCATCCTATTCTGGATTTTCAATGTCTATAATAGAAGTTTAAGCATGTATATCACATGTTGCCTTCTCCCTTACAAAATGGTAAATGTAGGTGTCCGTGACCTGCAACTGGAGAGCATTCAGGCACAGGTATGATCTCAGAAAGGTATGTACTTATGTGTGCGAAAGATAATTAAGTAAACATCTTTGTAATTTCAATGAAGAATCATTGGGGGCATGTATTTACACTTACAAGCAACTTGCCAAGGGTAAAGCCTACCTTAAAGCACTGCTCAAAAAATGAAACCTTAAGTACATCTGCCCAGCTCTAACCGACTGGATTAATCTCATGTGAGCTGAAAACCAAAGAAGCAGAAGATTAAATTTGTTATGTAACTGTCACTAACATCAAACTTCTTATAACAAATTTGGGAAAGGACACAGAGGGTGATATAAATCATGGTGACAACCATTAAAGTGGCCTTAGAGATGAAGAAAGTAAAAGGGGAAAAAAAAATACTTGGGCCCCACAATTTAAGGAGGAGTTTGTGGTACTTGAATTCATCCAGAGAAGTGAAAAAAATCTGGGGGAAAGCCCTCAATAACATGCTTTAACTTTTGGTCAGCCCTGAAGGGGTCAGGCAGGATGATCACCTGATCGTTGTAGGTCCCTTCCAAATGAAAATATTCTATTCTATTCTATTCTATTCTATTCTATTCTATTCTATGCTGTGCTGTGCTGTGCTGTGCTGTGCTGTGCTGTGCTGTGCTACACTAGTGAGACTATTGGCACTGTATGCTACAATCTAATATAGGAAGAAATAGATCATTCTCTGGAGGGAACCCATCCACTGACATCTGACTCATGTCAAACTTTGACTCCTTCTGTGCAGGGGTGAGGCCATCATGCAAGACTTGGACAGGTCAAGCAGTTGGGGCAAGTGTTCTGTGGACCTAGGGTAGACTGGAGGGGCTGAACCTTGATCTGTGGGAGTGTCAAATGTGTGCACCGTGGAACAGAAATCTTTACACATCTTGCTTAATAAATTTAAAATTATATGTCACCAAGTGTTACAGTTCTCTTCTTGCAACTTTCCCACCAAAATTTCCCCATGACAGTAGAGTGGGTAGGTTACTCCGTCAATGGAGTCAGCATTCACAGCCTTTCAGGGATACTATTCTGCTTACAAATACTTCAGCTGCTTGTACAAAAGCCCTTCTGGAATTAGCATGAAGTGAAACCACACAGCTCCATCTCTTAAACTAAATGTTCAAGGAAGTGTTTAAAGATTGGCTAATGAATGCCACTATATCCTTGTGAGGTAGGAAGCTATTATTAATCACTTTTTTTAGATGTTGAAATTGAGATATGAAGTAGTAAACTGGCTGAGGGCCACACAAGAAGTCATTGGCAAAGACAGATAAGAACACGGTGCTTCTGGCCTCCTGGCCCTTGCAAAATCCATAAAACCAAGCTCTCTCTATGAATGGCTGATGTTATATCAGCCTGTAAACACAGAGCTCTTGGAGCTGTAATAAAAACTAGGAAAAAAAAAAGAAAAACAAATGTTTGTTATACTGAAGTTGAGATTCTGTAAGAGTTCCATTATATATGTTGAAATTCAGTGTTCCACAGTTCCTAATAGAAAGCTCTTCATTCATTTTCATCTTTTTTTTTTTTTCTTTTCTTCTTTTTTCTTTTCCTTTGGAGAGCTTTTCAGCCGAGTAACCAGAAGTTTACAAAGATATTAAAATAGAGGGAAGTAAGTCAAGTATTTATTTTCAGCCCACTGAGCAAACAGCACAATGCTCTAATAGCTCCTTAGGGCTCCATCCTGGAATGAAGTATGTGGATGACAAGCCTAACAATATTTTAAAACATAGCTGCCATACTTGTGTGTGTGTATAACAGAAATGTTATACAACCCTGTAGACAATAAAACAACTAACTACATATAAGTGAAAATATGAACTTGAAGATTTTTTCTTTTTTAAAAAAATTGCTTATGTATTCTTTAAGGAATAAAACCACAATGCATTACTACTCACATATAATTGTCACATTTTAGTTACATTTAAAACAAAAGTTAAAAAAAAAAACATGTTGGTTTTTTTATGTTTTATTTTTCTTGGGTGCAGAGAAATATATAGATGTGCTGGAATACTTCAATCAAAACCTATTTTTATCTCCATAGTTCTATAGACATCTCAGACTCAGTTAAATAAATACTATAACAAACAGATAAAAGAGATAAATTCCATATCATAAAATAAAAGGGTTTAAAGGCTATAATTGTTAATATAGTTCTCTATGTTTCAAAGTAATTTCATTAAAACTCTATATTCAACTGTTCCCTAATGATTTTATGCCTATTTAGTTCCATAAAAAAATTTCAATGAAGGAAAATGCATGACATCAATGGATATATATTTAACATTTCTACCTCTTTAGACCACGTACTCCTTTAAGAACTAGTACATATTGTTTGAGACCTGTTATTCCAGCTTAACTATGGCCTAGTAAGTCAAACTTGAATCTTAACGTTAAACATTAGACTAGCGTAATTCTAGGAATGAATATCAATTGTATAACCAAAATCCAGATCACATCAGAAAACTGGTAATTTAAACACATCTCTTCCTCATTCTGATTGGAGGAGTTACTTCAAGTAGTTACATTTGTGAAGCATACGTGTACCTCACAAAACAATACAATACCTGCCTGATCAGTGACTATCTCTATCTCTAAAATCCTAATACTAAAAGGGTTTGATCCAGAAAGCTGTAATGCAAAATGAGACTTCACTTAAATATATTCTTTGGTGTCTGTCTGTATATACAGGGTAGAAATCCTCCTTTTAAATAAATAACCTTTAATGGAGAAAAGTATATGGCTACTCCATGTTTGGTGGCAGCACTTAATAAAAAAATCTTTTTTTAGCAAGGAAAAAAATTAAAACAAAGATTGACATAAAAGGCAAGGTCTAAGTACAAGATCTAAAATACGTGTATTTTTCTAAGGAAAAAGGAAAAATTAGACGGTAAATTTTCTTTACCTTCCCTCATTCTTTACTAAATCCGTAAGTGTTCTTTTCTGGTGGTTACAAGTAAGCTTTCATTATTGCCAGAGTTAGTTCCTAGTTTCTTAGCAACCCCTATTGAGTGGTTAATTTATCACTGAGGTTTTTTTGCAAAATAACAAGGAGCATAGTGACAGTTATGTACACATTCAGACTGCTACACTGATACTTTTATCCAGGCTAAAAATCTGTCTTTTTTTCATATCATTTTTTTCCTGTAGATGAAGGCATAAATTAGTTATTGGATTTTTTTAGTATAAAACTAAATCTTGCATGTATGTCTCCTGTCTTACAGAAGTTTTACTGAAATTTAGGATGAGATCCCTCCATCTTTACTGATCTTGCAGCATTCAGTCAAACTGTTCAGATAGCAATATGATTGTGGTGAATGGCAGTGGAGAGAATAGACTTTTTTTATATTTAACTTTATAAGACTGTAATAATATTTTTCCTTATCAAAGGGTGCTCCTTTCACAGCTCATGTGAATTAAACTGCGATTCTAAGTCCATTTTATTTGCTTATGCTGGAGTTGACCTTGGGGGATACTCAGACTCAGTTACACTGACTAAAACATGCTGCTGTTTATAGCTTTTTCATATTTTTCTCTAAAGGTTAAATATACCTATAGGATAAATATTTAATTATCTTGGAGGTTTTTAGGTGGTCTTACTTTCCAAAACACTTTAAGTGACTGTAATGATCCTTACCAGGAAGCTGCTGTACGTTAAGGAATTAGTGAATCACAATACAGTTAATCTCAGCAGGTGCAAGCCTTTGCTGCACTGTGCTGCATTACAGCATGGCCTTCAGGCTGTGTGGGGTTGCACAGATCTCTTGGCCACAGGATAAACTTAGAAGGAGCCTCCAGGCAGCTCCCGCTTGGTACTGGCGTTTGTGCCACATGCCACCTTGTCTTTATCTCAAAGTGCGGCAAGCAGTTCTGATGTGAACAACCTTTATGAATAGAGTTGGTTGCTTGTAAGAAAATTATATAATAGCTCAAATGACCAAAAGGGAGGAACTTCTCTCCATTGAGTGATCTGCGGATCTGCACATCGCGAAGTGGGAAAATCCATCCAGTGTCCATTTCATGCTGAGTGAGTGCTGTACAAATGGGTTCCCAGAATCTGAAGGTGTGTAAGATTTACTTGTTATCTACATTCCTCTTCTTATTCTGTCTTATTAGAGTCACATTTTTATCTTGCCGTTTGTTGTTGGGCCTTTCTTATTAAAAACCAGAAAGAAACCTGCAGCCTCTCTGTCTGTCTCTCTCTAGCCCCCCACCCCTTTCCCTGGTGCAGAACAGTCACTAAATATTTCTTACATAATTTCTTATTATCTTCAGTAAAATTGAATTTAAAGCCAGTGCAGTTTCTATGGACAAGAAAAAAAGACCTCAATGACTTAAAAAGCAGGTCCACCACCAGTAGAATACTTGAAGCATGGCAGAAATTTACGGTAGATTGATCCTGCACAATAGAGTGTCTTTAGTTTTGTGTTGTTGGTTGGTTTTGAGGTTTTGTTTTCTTGTGTGTTGATGTTTTTTGTTTTTTTTTTTTTTTTAAATATAATTTTGATAAAATACAATCTCTACAAATGAAGAATCTAAAATTTATTTTTATATCTTTTCTATACAAAAGAACATTTTTTCCATTCCATGTCAAGGTCATCTGTTATAAAAACTGATAGAACCCTAGAAAAAATCTTTGTGATGTTAAATTACAATACTTACAATCCATAATACTTCTTCCAACTTTATAAAAGATTAGAAGCTACTTTTCAAACAGCACTCTGCCCACTTAGATCACTGATGTGGTGCCTGATCCTTAATTTCTTTGCTGGATTTGTAGATACCTAATTGTCACCATTTATGAGCGTATTGTTTTGAAATGTCCACAAAGCTCCATTTGCCTTTATTCTCAGGAGGTAGGAATCAAAGCCATTCCAGTCTGAAACAGTAAAATAAAAGAAAAAATATTATTAAGCATACTTCTAACTTCAAACATTCAACTATCTAAGTGAGAATCCAGTCTTCATTCACCCCTTCATTGACAAAAAAATCCAATAACTAACTTATCTACAGGATAAAAGTGATACAAAAAAACCCCAGATTTATGTTTTAGCCTACACAGCATGAAATAAACAGAAATCTTAAAATAGGTTTTGAAATAGTGAGTAGCATTCTTCCCTTAGGTTCACTGGGTAGAGTCTCAGTAACTTTTTACAAATTTCTGTGAACCCAACTGTAGTCAGGACTCAGCAAAAACATACTGTGGTGAAAATCCAAGGCTTTATTTTCATTTGCATCATTTCACAGTGTGAAGTAGCCCTAAAAATATTTCATTTCATTTTAAATGAATCTGACACAACTACAAGGGCATTCTGTAGTGTAAGTGAGAATCAGGTCACTGGCTTGTTAACCTACTGTGTTTTCTTACTCCAGGAATATCAGTTAAGAATACTGCTTGAATTTGTAATGCATAAAGTTTGTGGAAAAAGAAACCTATTGACTGTGCCAAATCTTTGTCATGGCTTAACAGACAGCAGCAATGACAACAAAATAAATGCTGTAAAGATTGTATTACCTAACATGAGCAAGGAAGTCTTTTTGAGCTGGTGTGTTACATATAATTAACACTATTTTAGTGTGGTCAGGCCATCATCAAGACCCTTAAGTGTTTTTCCATAGTTAAACATTAAGGGTTCAATTTCCTTGCCTAAATAAGTGTCCATTGCTATTTGAGATCTTTTAAGGTACCTAAAATATCCACACAACGGGGCAGGATTACACAGGAACTTTTACCTTTTGCAGGAGCATCTAGAGGCTCAGCAGTCTACCCACAAACATCTTCATGCTGCACACAGTTAGATGCAGGCAACTGAACCATGTCCTGACTAAGACTAGCAGGAAACAAGATGGACTCTAATGTACCTTAAGGGAATTTAAGGGGAAAGAAACCCAAATGGAAAATTTGTATAATGGAGGATGTAAACTATTTAACACACTCCTACTGACTGCTTTAGTCACAGTAGTTGGGATTCAGTTTGTCAAATAATAACACACACCTACATTTCTCCATATAGATATGTATGCAAGTCACTTTAATTTCATAGAATTATAGAATCACAGAATATCTCAAGTTGGAAGGGCCCCATAGGGATCACTGCATTCAGTGCTAACTTGCCCATAGATAGAAAACCAACACATTTTGAAATGTCCTTAGGTCTTGTGTGAAAGATATGGATTCTCTTCAGGTCTTATCTGCCAGCCCTAAGCATCTGTCTCAGATTCTCAGTATCTCACATGCTACAAAAGTGCCTATATGTGTGCACCTAAATCAAGCCTTTAGTCAGTATGATCAATGTTACCTTGAAAGCTGCTTGTGTCATCTTAAATTAGGCACCTTCATTTGGTCATCTGAATAGCTCTTAAGCTCCATTACCTATACTGATTAGGGGCTTTATTAACTTGTCCACATATATATGTTTAGTGACATCTGTGATCTGCATAAATCTGGCAGATATGGCACAAGACTGCAGGAGACCTGCTTCTCTGGAAAGGCAATTCCTCTCTGGAATATACATGTGACAGTCTCAGGTAAACAAGATGGCACTGGACACCTATATTTAGGCAACTAATCTGGATGTGCATGTACAGATTTATATTACAGTTAAATGGCCTAATCTTGAAACTCATCTAACATACTTCTAAGTTATTCACAGATGTATAAATAAACCATTCACCAACATATGCTTGTGTCATTCTCTTACTCAGAATGCAGGTCACTAAGAACCTTATTAAAAATTAAAGGTAGGAATATTTCTGTTCTTATCTTCACCAGACAACACGACTTCCACAGGTCACTTCTCACACAATTTATTTCTTGCTTTGATTATTTTTGTTTCCTGCCTTTAAAACTGTAGATATTTTCATCCCTTTTTCAATTAAATTCATAAAAAAAAATATATAACTATCCCCAGTTGATTTACTTTTAAATCTCTTCTGGCTGCATATTATTGTATTACTAGGCATAGAGGTGCTTATGGGTTCTCAAGTCCAAATGTGTCTCTCATCATTTTCCCAAACCACATCACTCTTCCTACCCTGTAGTTAGGTTTCTACATAAAGCAAACCTGTCAAAGCAAACTGAAGAAGAGGTGTGACATATACACATAGATTCCTGACCTTGATGAATAGGGACTGTCCTGAGATTTTACCACAGCACTTGCCAGCATGTGAGTTTATTTTCAGCCTCATTTTATATTGGATGGATTGAGATCTGCCTATGGCAACCATATTTGATGCCAGTATTGTTACGCTACAAATAACTACTTTGAATTTCTGTGGCATCATTTTTGTGAAATGTACAGAGCTGCTCCAGTCATACTTTGGAAAAAAAAAAATGAACATAATATATTTCTGTGTATGCAAATCTGAAACTGTGTGTGGAAATAAAAAGTAGTATTATAAGGTTGTAGCACAGTAATATTAATCAGTAAAGAAGTCTACCACCAGGCAAAATACCAGGCACAGTCTGCTTTCAGATGTGAAGACAGAACCCCTAGATAAATTATACGGAATTTTACCTCAAGAGTTCAAGAAAATGTCAAGATTTTTCATTTGTTTTCAGAAAAGCACACAAAAGCTGAAGAAAATAATTTTTCACTTTTTCAGCAAAATCTGATTGCATCGATTTGGAGGCAGGGAGAAAGAGAATTAAAAAAAAAAAAGTATATTTCAGCCTGAGATATGGAGAGAGAAAACAAGCTGTAATATTCAGAGAGATTTTCTAACCTTAACCTCAAGCTAAAGCCATCAGGACTTGCTCAATAATGGTGACAGCACATGATTCATTTCGCTTATTTCATCGTGCCAAGGACAATTGTGCAAAGACAGGGGGGGAAAAAAGCAGTCTGTGCCTTTTCTTGTCAATTACATTTCACAGGTGGCTTCGAAGTTAAATATTTTTAACCAAATTCTGCAGCTGAAAATGCTCAGGGAACGAAATAAAACTTAATAATAGTTAATTTTTTACTACAGATACAGTAAAAATTGGAAAAGTGTGAGAAACCTCATTAAAAGCTTTTTTATTTAATAACACTAGTCACAGTGTACGGTAATTCAAGTGGATGTTAAATGGTTGCATGTCATCTTATAGTCTTTTGAACAGCATAAATAAGTGAATCTGCATGAAGGTATTTTTTCAAGCATCATTATACAGCCACCCTGTGATACTTGGTACATAACTTTGAATCCTTTAGCTTACCTCCAGTAAAATTATTCATGTCTCAGACCCACCTGTGCCAGCACTATATTCTTCTAATTACTGAAGCATAAAAATAACTTTCCTTTCTTATGTATTTGTTATGATAATGCTGCTGTACTGAAAGAAGTGAAATATTATCCCAAGTTTACAATTAGGAAATTGCATTAAAGAAATATCAAAGCCTTAAGCCTACAATGACTTAGACATCATAGAACAGAATGTTGGAATGTCTTTTAATGACTAAGAGGTTCCTTGGCCCAAGATTAAGTTTTTCTTAATGTGGTACTTACAGAGAATGTGTGAAATTGGATTACTCACCTTTTGGAAAATTACTTGAATATTCAGTTTTTCATTTGAAACAGGGGAAGGAGAAAAAGAAAATAAAAGAAAAAAAAAGAACAAACCAAACAAAAACAACCACAAAAACCAAACCAAGATTTTCTTAATGTTATTTTGAAGCTGTACAACATTCAAAAATCTTTCAGTGATTCAGTAAAATTCTACTCATCTTTGATGTTAACAAAACAAATTTCATTGTTAGCAGACGTTCTTCAAATCCACAATGTACATTGCTATCACAGAATGCGAGAAGAAGGATGTACGTAATAGGACACTTTCAGGTCTCTGACATACATACAGCTACTGATCATATCTTCAGCTTAAATCTTCTTGTTCTTTTCAGAAATCACATGGACATATAAAAAGCAATATGTTTTAGTAGAAAAACAAACATAGACACTGTTATAATAGCTTTGTTTGCCTGATGCACACCTGTGCTTTCTGAAATAAAAGTTCTTCCAACAAACATGACGTTGGCATCACATAATTGCACAGTATGACCTTGTATCAAAACCCGATTTGCCCTCAAACATTGAAATGATTTCTCTAATGATTTCTGTTTCTTCTAAACTTATGTTTAATTATTTGTCTGCGGTAGCTATTTAAGAAGTCGATCATTGGCATGTAAGCAGTGTTACAGGCGAGTCAGAAGTTTAACAGTCCCCTGATGTGCGTTCCAAACGGATATGGGATTACAGAGGTTCAAGAGCAGCCCTTTTTTGCATCTATTTTGAAATGCTCCTTGAAAATTGATCATTCCAGAGCAAGCACAAGTATGTGAAGATAAGAAACAAGCTTTCCCACATTATGCAAATTCCCGCCCAAGTCAGAGAATGTCACTTCACTTCTGGAGCTGAGAGGGTTTGCACATTTGAACTTCACAGAGTTCAGCTCAGCTCTCTGTCCTTTTCTTTCCTCCTCAGTAATTATTCTTAGCTGTGGCATTGTAACTCTAAGATATATGTGAGGAAGTGCATACAAAATCAATCTTCACTTAGGCTTTCTTCGGAATTTTTTTCTCTTTCTATTCCTCCCACTAGTGAGTAGGTTATGACATTTAAATGTGCTTACGTGTGGGGCTCAACTCAGTCATTTTTAGAGGTTAAGGAATCATTTAAAATACAGGCTATGGCAAACGAGTCCTGTGAGTGAAAGAAGCTCTTCTAAGTATGGTTTCTGTTCAGTGTCATTCTAATTGTGGAAAAAAGAAATACATCCATAAAGTAAGAAAACTTTCTTTTTACTAACAGTAGGACTAGTATTTACAATGCCTGATGAACAGGCATTGTACAAACATAAAATGACACTGTTTTATTCTAAAATATTTTAAAATCTAAAGAAATAAATGAGAGGAGAGACAAAGTATAATTTTGATAACTAATTCCAAATACACTTCAGCAAGACAACACACTTCATAAAATATACATGGAAAAGCCTCATAGTGATAGAACAGCTTGCCTTCACCCACCTTGGTGGAAAAAAACAAACAAACAAACAAACCCAGATTGAACTCCATCAAAGATCTGGAGTGAAAACAGGTATTTTTTGTTCTTTGGCTGGGCTGATTTGTTTTGATTAGTCTCCAGCAAGATCTGTGCCCCTGAATGTTTGTTTAGATGAAATACAACTTTTTTTTTTTTTT
>VYZM01017053.1:85208-129816 GCA_013398915.1 Dromas ardeola
TTTTCACTAGAAAGATGAGAGAGTGGGGCAGAGGTCAATTTCTTCTGCGACAGAAAAGAAACATGTAGGAATTGGAAGGGGTGAGCTCCAAAGAGACAGCTGTGCTCTTTCTGTAAGTGATGGGATCGTCAACCACTACTACTGAAAACACTATACACACCTTTCTTGCTCCATCTGTGGCAGCCAGACTGATTTTCTGGGGTACTAACACTAGAAAAAGAGTCGTTTAGGGCTATAGTCTGCTATAGGTCTTCTGGTAAGCGCTAGCCTGAATCCTTCAGTGAAATTGTAACTTCAGTAAAGTCCGTGGGAACTTTCTCACTGCTTTTCAGGGAGACACAATTTCATGCATACTCTGAAGAGCTTGTCTTTGAGATGAAAAGCAAACACTGTCAAAACCAGGCAGGTATAAAGTCACTCTTTGTCTGACAATGACTCCTTTGTGTGGAACTGTCTCTACAGTAGAATGGGATGGAATAAACTAAAATGGAAGAAAATTGAATGATTTTGCCTTTCTCCTGCACCAGTTAACCAGGCTGAGCATGTAGAGCTGGAGGAAACTGCACTACCAGAAAAACCACACAGGACTTCCCTGAGTTGCTTTTTTGGAATATTCGGCCTCTATCAGGAAAATGTTTTTGGGAACGTGATTATGAGAATCCAAGAAGGACTGGATGAGCCGACAGTGGGCTTTGAAGGCTAAGTCAAAACATGTAATAATCTACTCAGTCTTGAAATGTTGTTATTAAAAATGGAGAAAATAAAATGCAACATGAATATGGCAGATCTGAAGAACTGCCTACATTTTTTTATAATTTAGTAAAATGACTAATTTTATTAAGGTAAATATTGTTCACATGTTTTCTTTCCTGAGTGAGAAGCATTTCCTCCTTTCAGATTTTTAAAAACTAGACTTTCTCATATATTTTCCTAATTCAGTGAGAATCTACTGAAGTGAAGATTTATATATATGAATTTAGTAACCCTGGAAAATTCCAGGGTTACTCAGTGAGAAAGAGTACAGGGCTATTGGTACCTGATAATTTATTTAAAAAAAGTAGAAGTCTTAAAATATCTTCTGTGGGTGACCTGCACAGTGAGGGAGTTAAATAGATAGAATTACAGAAAAGTAAAATCCTTTGAACTCACAAGAAAGACACTACAGCAAAAGAATTTGCAAGGAGCAATAAATAAAAAAAAAAAATCCATTCTTTGTAATCTTCACTCATTGTGTTATGCCATGAAATTACAAGCAAACGGGTTTAGCACATTAACTTCTATAGAACATTTATGAAAGTTTTTTGCCTCTTTATTTTTTTTTCTTTTAGTTTTAACACTGAACGTTAGAATATAATTACAGTATTTTAAAGTAATAGCTCAAAATGCTTCAGTGTGCCACTCAAGAGATTAGATTTATGGAAATAAAGCCAGAGTTTACTTCAGATTTCAGGATCAAGACTTTACAGGTCATTTATCCTGTGAAATGTAAAGCCATCGTAGAATAGTTTGGACTGTATCTTTGTTTACAATGACCAGTGGGCTTCTGAAATAATAGCTCCAGACCCTTGAATATATTAAGAAAAAATTTGTCTTGATGGATGGCTGGGTAGTTTTTCTGCATTACTATTTTATAGCAGGAAAGAAGACACCTTAGACCTGCTACTGTCAATTAAATGCATAATATAGATCTACCATTGTTAGTTCTTTGGTGAAAAGGGTAGGTATGAATTTAAAAGAAGGCAGTGTTCAAATCTCTTCAAACAAAATCAAAGCCTTTAAAATTTCAGATGTAGCCACAGTTTGAATAGAAGCATGGATAAAACTAATCCCATGAAAGTACAGGAAAACTCATAGAATCCATGACAATCTTTCAGACTGATACTCTTGTAAAGTGACAGCACTGGAGATAATAGATGTATACTGAATGCAGGAAAAGGTGGTAAAAAGGTGGAAGGGAAGAGACGGAGTTTGGAGTGTTTGAAGTGCTCACACAATACTGCTGTAATTTGCAGAATGGTCCCATTGCATTGGCATTGGGTTAATGAGAAAACCAGTTAAAAAGTGAAAATCATTGACATCCTAATCATGGCACTCAATGCTGTATATATTAAGAAGAAATATATGGTTGAATGCTGTATCTTTCATATTCAGCATGTAAGGCTTCGGTCTGCTTTAGCAACCTTAGAATAATGTTCATAAACTGGGACTAAAATCACCATTGCATCATTTCCTGAAGTATGTGCAATAGCAAGAGAAATGTAGTTTGAGACAGTTACTTTTCTGGACTGTATAAATGCACTAAATGAATACTACAGACACAGATGTCAAGCAGGTGAGAGATTTCACATATTGCACAAGAACTGTTGAAATAATACCTCTAAGAAATAATTAAAGAACAAAATACCAGAAAAAAAGGAAAACAAGTCAAAATGGTAGTGACAAATGTAGCAGCAATATTGTTATGTGAACCATCTGTACTGATGATAACACTGAGATGTCACTCAAAAGTAAATATTGAAAGTACAGAACTGAGTAGTTCAGGTTTGAAGGACTGCACAATAGTGATGACTGAAACATTAGCCATTTCAGCCCTGCCTAAAGTGAATATACTACAACCAGGAGTTATTTAAAGACAGTTGTGATTTCCTTAGAATTTTCAACATGACAATAAACAAATACAGGTGATGAGAAGAATATCTTTTTCATATCCAAATAAAACAAAAAAAAAAATTGTCTTTCTTCTTCGCTCCCTCCATTATCGTAGCAGTATATATTAATAATTTAAGAAATAGGCTGTCCCAACAGAATTCCATTATGTCAAGCCCCACTCATGCACTGCACAAGCGATAAGGACAAATTTGACCAGCAAAATATAATTTGTTGACAATATAGTACAAGCAAGAGAAATTAAACTGAATAGAGTGTTATGTAATTGCAGTTAGTCCTCATCCAGAGGGTTATCTCAGATATTTTTGCAACTCACTGATTAAAAAGTTATCTGTTCCAATTGTTCTTACGATTTCAAAACAAGTAAAAAGATCATATAAGGAAAAAATAAAAAACAAAACCTATACAACATGCCTTTATGACAGC
Source organism: Dromas ardeola (assembly GCA_013398915.1). Taxonomy (NCBI): domain Eukaryota; kingdom Metazoa; phylum Chordata; class Aves; order Charadriiformes; family Dromadidae; genus Dromas; species Dromas ardeola. Next base: position 88,302 of record VYZM01017053.1, read on the forward strand.
AGCAGTCATCTGAAATGCCAATCTTCTTTAAAACCCCTAACACTTTCCTTTAATTTTCATTAGTTACTCCTGTCCTCTAAGTATCCAAGCAATACCTGGAAATCCGTTTGTCTTTCAACCTTACTCAAAAATATTTTAATTCTTTTCCTTTCTGTCTTTGATATGGTGATTTCATAAAATCAGAATACTGGAGTAAAAAAACTTTCTTAAAATACCACTATGACAGAAAGTGTGGACTATGGAAACAAAAAAAGAGAGAGCCCTTGGAGAGAATCACAAAAATCAATACAATAAGGCATAAGGTTGGTTAAGATTCTTGACTGAGTAAAGCAAAAAGAAGTTGGACTGAAAAATTTTGAGAGACTGAAATTTATATTTCACTGAGAAATGTCTCTCACACACACAAAATCTTCTGATTGTGTTTGAATATCAGAGGAGTGTTTTGATTTGCGTTGTTCCTGGTTCCTACATATTTTTTAAAAAGAACAGAGTTATAAAATGAGTTTGGGATTTTCGTTTTTAAAACCTCAACATTTTCCCCTGTCTACAAGAAGAGAGAAAAGGGGGAAAGCCAATTTTTACAGGAAAATTAGTTAGTGTCTGTACTCTCTCCTTATATTAATTTTCCAAGAGTATGTGATCTTGAGCGCATCTAATGCAGTTATATATTTTTTTGTGAAGCAGAAAGCAGAAAATTCTTTGCTTGTAAAAATCCTGAAAATAAAAAAGGCAAATGATAAATGATCTGCAAGTTAAGGAGAGGTTCAACCACCTTTTTCACAAGGAGTATGAGCTCATTTCATTTTTGTCCAGATGATTTAATTGCAGATTATTTGCTGAGGTATGAAACTGTGCTGAACTGGAAACTTGCTGTTTATTTTTCCAGCAGAAAACCAGGTATATTGAAAGAAAATAAGGTACCAAAAATGAACACATTTCCTAGAAATCTTTAACAAACCACATTTCAATATGAAAGGAAATGGGGTTATATATTAGAATACAGAATTTAAATAAAGTCATACATACATGCCTATAAAACGGAAGTGGAATCTGAATATATAAGAGCTGAGATACTGAGTAAGGTAAGCTCTTTTTTAGCACTAGTCCCCATGTTATTTTATGACAGAAAATTATCAACAGCCAAGAGAAGTGTTCATCTACTGGTGTTGACGTCTGCCCCATCCAAGGTACTTTTCACATCTCAGTGATTGATTCTGTGATGTTATGAATTAATCTGCTGTGTCAGTTGTCTATTCCTATTTTTCTCTGTTATGATGACATTCCTCTTACCGCAGCGTACACTTACTTCCTGATGAATTTCTGCTCATTCTTTTTCCAACAGGGGCTCAGCATTTTGCAATGAGTACTAGTACTAAGAAGCATTTTTTGAAAGTGGGTGCTCAGGCCTACAGCTCAAAAAACCCAAAACAATGCATCACTGCCACAAACACAGAATTCAGAAATCCACATACACAGTTCCTCTGAAATCTGGACTCTCTAGCAAAAATGAAAAATAGGGAAAGAATTAAAAAATGGTCTGTTAGAGAACTACCTAGCAAATATTACACAAATTAATAGCAATGTAGATGTTACATATATGTGACAGGATCCTGAGGTCAGGCTGTCTCTATCCAGCCCCTCCAGGGCTCCTTCCACCCTACCCACAGCCCAGGACCGCATTTCAGAACCCCAGAGCCACCAGTCTGTGCCCCAGTGATGCTGCAGCAGGACTGGTCTCCAGCCCTCCACAGCCCTGCCTTGCCCAGCCAAGGTGCCCATGAAGCCAAGCCCACCTGCAGGCCCACATCCCAGTGCAGCCTCAGCCTGTCCCTGTCCTCAGGGAGGTGCCTGATGTGTGGGCTGCCCCAGTGCCCCCTGGTTGCCCGGCTGTTGGCTGAGTCCCTGGGGGATGGGCCCTGACTGCTGGGCTCTGCCCTGCCTGTTCTACCAAAACCCTTGCTGCTCCTTCCCCCCGCCTTGCCATCCCAGAGTACCTCCAGACCACAATGCACCCTGACAGTCAGCTCCTACCATGTGAACCCTGAGCATGGAGCACCATGAAGCCTGACCCACAGATGCTTAAAGCCTTGCCCCTCTAACACCTCCTGAGGGACTAGCCAGGTACTGGCCTCTGAGTGCCTCTCCCTCCCAGTGCTGAGTCCGTGACCAACCTCAGTAAGCCCACCTGGCCTCCTGAACTCATCATGGGCAACCTGATAACACGAATCCCAATTCCAGCACCAAGTGTTCCCTGCCATGTCCCTTTCCCAGTTTGTTCTCCCTATCCCGTCTCTGCGACAAAGCACAGCAATTAAATTTCCCTTCTGAGCCAAATCTGTGTGCCCTGACAACATGGTCAGACCCTCGCATGTCCCAACTTTCAAATACTGTAGAATGCAAATCATCAGACCTTTCTAGGACTTCCTGCGTATATATGCACTGATAAATTGAACACTAGTGTTGACTGACCTCATCCATATTATTACATTCCTTAGACTCCAGACTGAGGTTGCCTAATGCACATGCCATGTTGTTAGTGGTGTGTGACTCATGTTAACTCCCAAACCCTGTGTCAGGGAAGTTGAACAGGGTAGAGAGCCAGAAGCCAAACTTGAGGGACGCTGGCAGGGCAACAACTCACTGAGAGGCACAGTCCCCATGGTACCCAACCAGAAGAGCAGGTCCAGGACGAAGACAGTGACAGATGCCAACCAGGAGCCTAGCAATGGCCAGGCAAGTTCGCAATGGCCAGGCAAGTCCACAGTGTCCAGGCAGGCCCAAGTTAAAGCTTGGAAGTCAAGGCTGGTGTCAACCAGTGGATGTCAACAATGGTGTGGTGGGTGACCTTGAAGAACATGCTGGCATGCAGCTTAGACAAAGACTGGGTAGGAGCATCCGAGTTCCCAAGCAGAGCGGAAAGACCCTTCTCACTCTGCTATTTCTCAGTAGCCTGATCCCAGATGACTCAGTCGCACCACATTGGTGCCAGGCTAGGGCACCAGCAGCTGAAACCCTGGAGTGGGGAGAGGGTGTGCTCAGGGCCATGACACACTGCTTGAAAATTGCGTTATAACAAATGAACAACAGAGACAACTATACTCCAACGTCAGGGCCATCCCTTGGCATCATTCAATATGTTACTACAGACAGACGCTTTATTTCTGTGGATTCCCTCATCTCAAGCTGTGTCACAGCAGAAAAATATTTAACGCTCCTACACTGCTGAAGACAAAATTATCATATTTTCTCCCTATTAGCAGTAAAATCCATGTAGTCACAGTAGGTATCCTACAATGTTGCTATAGAGGTAACTCCCTGGAAGTAACATGGAAACCACTTATTCAGTCAATAAAGACAAGTAATCAGTTCCATCTTTCTCTTTATTTGTAGCTCTATTTGTAGATTTTCCTATATTTGTAGCAGCTTGTTACATGATAATTCTATTATTGTCCCACAAATAGCTTCCTGCTTTTATGTGACACCTGAATTATAAAATAGGACCATAACTGAGCTGTGTGATCCTGGGCGAGTAGCTCAATTAATGGAAGACAGTTAAGATACCAGCTCAGACATAAATTGCCCATTTTTTGTGTCAATTTTCACCATAAAAAATTTCTCCTAGTTTTCTCTTCCATGTTTTCAAAATTCTTGCCCATACAAGTGTTAGTCGTTGTTATCAACAAGACTCTGAAAAAAAAAGAAAAAAAAGATCTCTAGGGTTTTTATTGTGGAGATTATCTTTCAATACAGTCCTTAACATGTATTGTTCTGGAATCTTGTCCTTAAATCCAGGAGTTTTGTAATTAATTTCTTTAGGTCTAGAAGTAAAAATAAAAGTGTTGTGATGACTGATCTGTCTTAGTAGGGATTCACAAAGAAAAAATGTTTGCTATTGTTTTAATGCAGAAACCAATATATGTTTTAGAGTCATTCAACCCAGGAAAATGAATGAAGAGACAGAATTTTCAGTTGCACATACGTGGACAAGACGAATAATTGATCTGTGTTTCTATTGACTTCTCCTTAGATTTTATTAATACTTAGCTCCAGGAACAGGTAATTTTTCTGCCTATGGTAAAGTCAGATTTATGAGAAAAAAGTGCTTATAGTGCTATTTTGTAAGTTCTTATATAACTGAGCAACATGGGTCAGACTCTGTATAACATTTTGACTTAAGAAAGATGAAAATATTATTATTATGGAATAAGTTTTGCCAGGCAGCATTTGTACAGTGAAGGGGAAATTATCCTTACCCCTTTTATGCAGTAAGTGTGAAGGCAAGATGAGCCAATGGGTCAGCATTCAATGAAAGACCAGGGACTGTTCTCTCTGAAATAGCTTTCACTACAGCAAAGGACTAGGCAGTTCAGTGTGACACTGTGAGGCCCATGCTTTATCATTCTTGTCTGTATTTGAAAGAAGAAAAGCTTACAATATATAGGTTTGTCTAGAAAAATGAAAACTGAGGCATAGACAGGAAAAAAAACCTTAATGAGAAAAAAAGAGTGCTACAAAAGGGTAAATTGTCCCCTTCAATCAGAACAGAAAAATAAGTAATTGAACTGAGGCAGAGAACTGTTAGTGTAGATATTAGTTGAGGGGGAAAAAAAATAATGAAACTCATGATTAAATCACTAAAAAAAAATATTTTTTATATTTTTGGATGCTATAAAGGTAGCAACAGAAATATTTTAAGAAATTGATAGGAAATATCTGCAAGAAAAAAGTTACTTACTTCAAACTACTTTATTCTGCCTCCAGCTAGAGATGGACTAGATGACATTTTAAGGTCCATTCCAAATACATATTTAACAACAATTCTGTCACAAAGAGGGAGGATGTTGTTTGGGGTTTGGGTGGGTTTTTTTCAGAGCATGTTCAAGAAATCCATTTGTGTTTTATTTTGGTTTTGTGTTTGTGATGTTTTTTGTTGTTGTTTTTGTTTTTTAAAGCTGTCTTTACTCCTTGTTCTAGATTAGTCAAGATATTCTCTCAATATCAGAACTTTGACTCAGTTGATCGAAGCATAATCTCTTCCAACTATTTCTATGGGATTGCTTGAATAGCAGCTTGAGTCATAAAATGTTTGATGCGCCTGTGCATTTTGTTACTTGGAGGAGTTGCGTGTGGGATAAGCATGTTCAAGATCTTAAGTCAGTGTTCATAGATTTCATTGCATAGAATGGTTTTATCTCTACAAACTGCCTCTAAGATAACAACTGCATCATTCTCCTGTCACAGTCCTTGCATGTTTAAGTAGAAAAATAAATGAGAACAGAAATTATTCTGTGTATGACTTAATAACGACTCAGCTAAGGACAAAGTGTTTCTTGTTCCTCTAGTCAGTGAGTGGGAAGACAGAGTTTCTACTCCTTATATTGTTTATGCAATTTTGCATTTGACAGTTCCTGGGGGAAAAAAAATAAGACTAGTTCTGTAGTTAGGCACAGAAACATTGTACTTTTTTGCCTGTGTAAATAAAGCAGCTTCTCTCCCCATAACTAGTTTCCTCCCTCCCAAGGAAAGACTGCTCACACAGTTGCTGTTCAGTACTTCCAAATAGCACCATATTCATCAACAGCAGTATGTTGCTGTGTGGTTGAAGTTCATTCCTGACAGAGGATGAACTGAGTATTGCCATTCCCATGGGCAATGCTCAAATGCAGTATTCTGTGCATCATCATTAGTTTTTACCCACTAACAACGTTCTGTAGTTAAATTAATTTGAATGTAAATTTCCATTAGCTCACAAAAAGCTAATGTCAGAAACACATTTTTCTGTGTCTTCTTTACTACAGTCATTTTCATTTTCCTTAATAGATAGAGCATAGGCCACAACCAGAGGCACTGTATCAGCTAAGAGTAGCTATAGCTCTATTCCAGTATGGCAACTCTTCTATTGCTATGTCTTCTGTGTAAAAAATTATAACCTCAACGGAAAATAAAATTCTCTGTTCCATGCAGAGGGCACCATTATAAAATTAAATTTGTAGGAAAAGCCAGTTCTAAAGGTAGAATGTTAGTTTTTCCTTCCTTTTTGATTCCAAAAGTGATATATCAGAACGTGACAGTATGATTTTGCTGAAGAAATAGATGATAAAGAGTTCTAATTTAAGTATCTATGAGAGTGTCACCAGTGCAACCACAAAAAATACAACGTGGCATTGGCAAAAGCTTATAATTTACTTTAAAAAATCATAAAATGGAACAGCTCTTGCATTAAGTTTAACCTCAAATCTTTCTGTGCACTAATTTAAAATCCTAAAGGAAAGCACCGTCTGCAGAACTAAAAAACATGTATTGTAGCAGGAATCTGCATTTAAAAGTAGATTTTTTTTATTTTTTTAATTTTTTGGTAACACAATCAGAGCTGTTCCACTTCACTGATATAATTCAATATGCACCCAACAATAGAAATAGTATTTCATAATACAAATAACCTTCCAAATGCAAATCTACACAATCTCATAAAATATTAAATTGTATTCTTCAAAGCTGTGCAAGATAAGTGATGTTGTTCAAATTTGAGTCTTGTTCTAAAACGTATTTCTTTATTAAAGAATATTTGTCTAACTTTCTGAATCTGAAAGGGTTTTCTTGCACGATGTCCTTGATGCTTTTTTGCTGGAGGCAGTCTACTTCACAACGTGCCTATATCTCCTGAAAAATCCACTGGTAACTGTACCAAAAAAAGTATGGTACCAAATGTTTGCTTTTTTCCCTGTTATACTACTCTTATTGTTCTATATGGAACTGGCTGAGAGGGTAGCAATATCAGGAGGCCTTTATAAAAAAAAGTCTCCAGGATGATATAGTAAGGAGTATGTATATGTTCAGACAGACATATTGCAATCTGTTAAAAGTTTTGAAAGAAATCACTAGAGAGCACTTAGCAGGAGCTACAAACATCCTTAGTATTGAACAGATAAGGCTATCCAAACCCTTTAATGCCACCTCCGGAGACAAGCCTGAGAAAGCTTGATTGAGTTCAGAATATTTTAGCTTTTATGTTGACAAACTGATGCTACCAGAACTGTGAAAATGAAGCCTAACTGACAAAGCTGGCCACAACAGTATTTTTCACAGCAAAGGAAGCATTACCTGCTTGCTGTATCTAAAAGAATAAGGAACAAATGGGATATAAAGTAAATCTCAAGCTGCCAGAAATTTAAAAGAACATTTAAATCACACAGTCTGTTCATTCTCACTTGTTTTTAGTAAGACTTTTCATACTAGTTGCACCTGAGTTTCTGAGGTGCTTTTTTTTTTTGTTTACATCAATCTTGAACGAAAACATGACAATACCAATACTGGTACAGAAAACAACATATGGAAATTGGTTTAAGACTCTCAAGCATTATTTTTTATATTATATTACTGTAAGATCTGCTAGAATGTCTAAAATTGTTTTTCATTTTTCTTCTGCCTGAGTCAATAACTAACTGTTCTCCCAAAGAGCACCCACCAGTGGCATAAAACCAAAACATTATTTTTGGTATACTGTAAAGCTCCCTCCTCTCCATAGCTGACATTTCATTATCTAAATCATTGCATCAATAAGCTGAAGAGAAAAATTTTTAACACACAAACTCACTCTAAGTCAGATATGTGGTACATTTCATCATACATGCAGTCTTCCTTGGGTAGAAAAACATTTTATTTTTTCCAGTAGTCCCCTGCATCATGACAGGAAAATTCGATAACTGTTTTACAAAACTAGAGAAAATATGTCTTTCGTCATTTTTTCTATCAGTATATTTCTATATATGTGGGCACAATATGCCTCAGGAATTGATTCTATGACTAGGCCGTGAAGACATATGGGAATCCAGTAAACATGTGAAAGAACATCTGCCTTCATATCTGCCTTTTTACCTTAAGGTAAAAATTTCAAAAATTTATCTATTTGTGATGAATTTCAAGAACAATTATAATGAAGTGACAGAGAATTTCTAGTTTCTTCCCAAGAGAGAAAGATTACAAATAGCACCCTGTAGCTGTGCAGCTATTTATAGAAGTTATATGTCAAGTACCATTATTTTAAATACATCTCTGCCATCTGCTCCAGTCCCAGAATTCAAAATGGAAAGATTCTGCAGTTATGATACATAAGTCTAAGATAAAATGTGTCTATAATCAAAACATTCCAGTCCAGCCTAGTCTAAATAGATTATGTTATTAGTCATATGCCTCATGTTTGCATCACAGATAGGAAGATTGTTGTACCTTTCAAATGTCAACAGTAGCTTTATTAAAATGAAAATTTAATGTACAACTCCATTAGAGAGTGGGCAAATAACTTTTATACAAGGTTACTGCAAGGTTCCTAGTAAGAATCAATCTACAGTGTTACAGAGTTTGGAAAACACACAGGCAGATTATTTCCTGCAAGAGGTTACATTCTAATTCGAGAAAGCTTTCCTCAACTGCAGCTCATATTAAAAAAAAAAAAAAAAAAAAGAAGCCAACNGCGGCTCATAATAAAAAAAAAAAAAAAAAAAAAAGTAGCCAATTTATGCAATAAATTAATTAACTTGAACTTGATATTTTGTCTCGGAATGAATCACTTCATACAGCAAATTACATGTGTGTATTCTGAGCTACAGATGCAATGTCCACTCCAACAATGGCAATCATGAGCCACAGGAGATGTGCTGCTTTCCTTGAAGCCTCAATGCTTACATCCACACTGAATACATAAGGCACATTTTTCATTACAAAAGAAATGTCTTTCTTGTTCCCTTATTTGCAGAGAAAAGCTTCAGGAAGTGACTTGTCTAGATCCATAAGCTGCCTCTCAAAAGAGGAACAGCATAAGAAAAGCACTAAAAACTTGTACTGTAAGTGCCTTATCGTTGAACTGCAAATAGATTCATATATACGGCATAGAAATACTTGCATAACACTTTAAATAAGATACAGTTAAACAAGATAACTGCTAAAACAAACCAGAAAAACAAAAGGAACTTAATTTTCCATAATCTGAAAAAAATGGGGTAGGTTGATCCTTTTGATAAAGTCTGAGGTTTATTTGGTGAAGTTACATAATTTGATGTTTACAGTGATGTCTGCAAGAAGAAAAACACTGGAGGAAAAATAGAAATAAAATGTGATATATAGCTTCCATATATATAAAGTTTAAATTTACGGTATTAGGCTACAAACTGTTTTCCTAAAACTTAATATTATTTATTCTCATGAGACTAACCCTTTTTACTGACGTTATAGTTTCCGTAGTTTGTACCGGGCGTTGGTTTTGGGTTTTCTTTTGTAATTATTCACATACTGCTTTAACATGAGAAAGACTGATCTCCACAGATCTGAACAGAAAAACAACTATGAAATATTTCCCACAGATAAATATACCTGTATGTATATATGTGTATGTGGTTAAAACACACCTTCACTGTAATTCCCTAGGAACAAAGTTGTGATTCTGACAGCCTTTGCTTGTAAATCACTTATTCTGCTAACTCCTAAATTCCATTGCACTTTCCACATACACATATATTACTGATAAGCATCACCAGATTTTATAATTGCATCAACTTTTTTACCCAGGATTCCTTATTCTTAGCATTGAAGAGCAACTCAGTAACCAACGCATATCTCAGTCTGTTTATAACATCTGAAAGCTGTAATTCTTAGAGTATTCCTTACAGTATAGTGGCATGCTGAGGGTTCACGGTAGTGGGCTTATTCCTTCGATACAGGAATAGTTTATGAACAGTGGCTTACTTCTCTGTGTAAAAATGAAGAAGGATTTATGCAAGAATGGTATTTATTATTACATGTACTATGCTTACTGTGTTCCCTTCCCCCTTCTTTATCCCTTGTGTGAGATCTCAAACCCTTTTCAATGCTCTCCTCAGTGTGAATAACTCACCTCCATTATCCCCATGAAAGGGCTCCAGCTGTGTTTTCAAAGAAAATAGCTGCAACTGCATTTCATTGGGAAGTCAATCTTTCAGTGTTTTAAATATTTCAGCTGTGAGAACACCTACAGGTCCTCTTATTTATTTTGTCATTAACAACAGGAGCCACTGATTACTGAGAAGGTAATCCCTATAACACTCAGATTTGAGCAGTTCTTAATATGCAAGTATTCGGAAACTTTGAAGCTGAACATGAAAGCAGCTGCCAAGTTACTGACAGGGTTAAGCAACGGTACAGCAGGTGTTTTCCTTCCGTGTGACTTTGGATCTGCACACTAAAATACCCAGGAGGTTACTTTTAAGTGCTTAAATCCCTTGGTGGATCTAGTACATAAAAATCATCGAATAGAGCAAACCTAATGTTGCAGCAGCACCTTTACTGTTGTTATTACTGTGATCCTTCACTTGACTAGCATACTCAGTTTGGAAAGAGTCTGGTGTTTTCCATATTACATTCCCTTCCCATGTAAGGATTCTGTAGCAAATAAAAGAGCTCTTTTGTTCATCAGCTGAGTTATTTTAGAAAGCTTTGCAGGGGCATGTAATAAACTGTATGTGAACACGGCTCCCTCTAGTGACTGCAGTGACTGCCTTTGGAGACTCCAAGGGCCCTTTTTTTCCCGGGCTTGTTGGGAGAAGAGCAGGTGTGTTTTGTGCCTCCAGGTTTCTTCACATTTGTATATAGGAAACGTGTATATTTCACACAATAGGTATAAAATGCACAGAACAAGTAGATTTCTGAAGTTTCTTCTACTCTGCAAAATAAGGATTTTCTTTTCAAATTTTTTTTTTTATATATATATAATGGTCTGCTTGGCCCAACCCTTTGTTTCTCTAAGTCCAAAATTTCAACCTGCTGTTAGGGCACTCCTGCCAGTTCATAACAAGCTTTAAAGATCCTCAAAAGGGTTTCTAACAAGCTCATTGGCAGGAGACTTACATTTGCTACACAGTGTCTGCAGTCCCAAAATATCACAGATATTTTCCAATATTTGCATTCAGTTATATAAGCACCAAACTATATAAATTTTTCATCTTTGATTTTTTTTTTACATTATCAATCAAATTGTCTGTGAACTTGCATGAAATTTGGCTACACTTTTGTAAGTATTTTATCTTTTTTTGCAAGCGCGTTTCAAGTACCTGTTATGCAACCTTATATTACAATAACAGGTCTTAACTTTCTAATCAGTGTTATTCTTTCATTTCTGAATTTTCCAAATCGTTCCACATCTCTCCAAAATCTTTGGTGTAGAAGCAGTAATTCAGCAGCTGCAAACCTTAAATTACATGATGAAGCTCCGTGCTGTCTCCAGGCATAATAGAGAATTTGCTGTGGCCACTGTATGCAATAGTATTACTTGTACACTGTTTACCGTGTTTTGTTCTTGTATTCTTCAATGCCTCTAAATCCATTGCTATTATACTTGTTTTAGGACATCTGTTACCATAGTGACATGCAATGTGTGCCTAGCTGTCTCTTTTCCTGTCAGTTTGTGCTCATTTGGTAATAAAGATATTGAAAAATTCCCTGCTTAAAGCGCTTCCAAATTTTCTCTGCATTACATAAAATCCTTGGTTCAGGTGATAGCTTAAAATTGTTGATCTTTGGATTCCCCATTCCTTGGGTAATTTTTCTGAATTTTCTTTAGGCAATCGGGTTACTTGAAGCACTAACCTCTATACTGAAGATGCTACCAAGTCCTCCTTGCGGTGCTGTCAGTTCCAGATGTTCTTTATACCTGCAGCTCTTTGTGCAGAAGGGAAAACTTAATACCCACCAGATTTTTTTGCATCCATGGCAAACTCAGAAAACAGGAAAACTCAGCTGTTACAATGTTAATACACTCTATTCAATGGGCCAAATTCAGCTCTACCAATGGTGGCACAAACTCTGTCCAAGACTACAGATTTTCATGAAGGCTTCATTCTTTTTTATAGTTATAACTAAATAAATCCTTATATGAAGATGCAATTACCCCTCCAAGAGAATGAGATTTTCTGTAAGTTTGAGTAATGAATAACCTAGTTCATTTTAGACTAGTGGGGACCACTTTCGAAAAGTAAATATAACGTATTCAGGATAAGAAATATCTAGGAGGAAAAACTGTAATATACAGGATTTTTTCAAAGTAAAAACTTGCAAAATAATAAAAATGAAAACCTCATTCACCTGTTGTGTATCCTAGTATTATCATAGAACCTGATTTCCTTAAGTATATATACATTTTTTGTGACATGCAAGTATTTCATAGTTTCAGAGATTACTAATCACTATTAGCAGAGTATTTCAGAGCTAATAACTTAGAAAATAGGATGGAAACTACAGAATCATGCTTGTCTGAGATTCATAACTGAATTCAAGCAAAAAAAACCCCAAAACAGAATGCAATATGAACTCAGTCCACAGCTGATACAGGATAATCACAATTTCTTTGTAGAAATGTAGCTCTCAACAAACTAAAATATTCTTACAAATCGTGAAAGCTTGGGTCTGATAAAGGTATTAGTATCTGAAATTATATGGCATATGCGGAGGAGGCATAGTACTTCATTTGGCAAGCTTGATCTAGATTTTTTACCAGATGTTGGTAATTTTTTTTCCCTTTTAATCTCAGAGAAAAGAAGGGAAAGTTAAATTTATCTTACAACTGAAGCTGTAACTATACATGCAGGCTTACCCAAAATAACACCAATATAGATGCTTTGATTAGAAGCAACAGTGACAATATAGTAACATGTTCAACAGGGAGAAGAACTGGGAGAATAAGCTGAGAAAATGTAATCATAAAAACAATATAAAAAGTACCAAAATAAACTTCTCAGTCTCAGGAATGACATCTGAACTAAGGTTGCCTGCTTCTTGCTTCTTGTCAAGTGGTAAAGAACATCCTACAAGACAAAATATTACTTAAGAACAGAATAGCATGTAAGTAGACTTCTAAAATAGCATACTACTCTTAAATTATCTTTCAAAGAAAGGGATCCTTTTTACTGAGCTAAGTTAGGTAACTACATAACTGAAAACAAAAATAGTCATTCAACTAACATGTTATAAAAGAGTAATGCAAGAGTCATCTGAATTGTAGATAACTAGAAAGAGGTGAGAAGAATGTTTAAACATTAATGGGTTTGATGCTTTAATGAAAAAATGTGTACAAATGTGTAGATATGCTCTTGGTTTTATTCCATCTAAGGGAAAATCGTAAATGTTTCCCATTTCAAAATTTTTAGATGAAGGTTCAGCTGAAAAAAAGACACATTAATATTTTCAGTAGTGATTTCATGTCAGGTGTACTACATTTTAAAAAAGTGGAAAACTAAAATTAATTTCTCAATATTTCAAAAGTTAGCATTGTGTCCCAGTTTACATTCAACACTTACAAAAAGCAACAGAGATAGGATATTTGTAATTAACTTGTCACTAAGTCAGAATAATATTTTGTCAGGCTCTTATCCAGTTCTCCATTCAGTATCCCTGCATTGTCCTACAAAACTAATTAAAAAAAAAAAAAAAAGAAGGAAAAAAAGTCACCTTGCTTCATGAAATGTCATCTCTGATGCTATCAGTCACTTATTGTGTTAAGAAAGTTGATTTTATGAGCTGGAGAAAACCCATGGCTCATAAACTCAACAGAGGTGAGTGAGTTATGACAGTTATTCAAATACGTTAATGAAATTCCTAAAACATCAGTATGGTACATTAGTCTCCATAACATTTAGCTATATTAACCACACAGACCGATGAGAAGCTGTCTTCTATGACAATTGTTTAGCTTCTTTAAAATGGCATCAATTTTTAAACTGCTTTTTCCCCTGTAGCTAAGAAGAAGTTTTAATGGTCAAATTTCAAATTTTGGATGAATCTGTGAATTTTGTAGGTGTACATTGGAGCTAAGCCAAATCTGTTGATTTTAAGAAGTTGTGAATGTGAAGACATTTGTTCACTAATGCCAGTTCTAACATTATCTCCACATATTGTTTATTTATGGCTCTTAACTTCCATTACATTTAGAAGTGCTCACGTGTTTCAGAATCAGTTTTGGAACTGTCTAGACAAACTTAATTTCTACCCTGGTGAAAGTGGAATGTGATGTCATGATAAATCAAGGCACTGACACTTCTGTGATCAGAAAGTAACAAAAAGTTTTCAGAAATAGAATAATGATGATTTTTTGAGTGAGATTTGAAATGAATCTGCAGTAAAACACTCAAGAAATTAACCATATTTTAAATTAAATAAACTGCATTTCTATTCTGAAAGTATCAAATGACAATTTGAAATATGAGTAAACTTCGTCATAGAAACATATTTTTGTGGAATATTTATTGACTGTATCAATAAAGAATGATGAAGAAACAGTGTAATATTTTGCATTTGAATTTGGAGAAATTGGTTAAAAAAAAAAAAAGTCATTTTGCCCATCAGGTAGCAAACCAGTTACTAATGAAGAAAATGCTCTCTCTTTACACTAGTTGTAAACAATAGGCCGCATTGTTCTGCACTTTGCAACACAAAAAATCAGTTTGATTTTTAAGCGCCTTTCTTCTCTTCCTTGCTTTGTTCTTTTTAATTATTTATTCTGAGTAGAACAAAACCAACAACAGCAGCAACAACAAGAATAAGAACTCATAGAAGACAGAGAGAAAACTGCTGGGTATAAACAAAGGGCATGTAGAAGTTCTCTGCTTCAGACACCTACATCCTCTGATTTAAATTTGTGTTGGTTGTTTTAAAATGATGAATAAGAAATATTTCAGTAAAATTCTGGAATGATACAAGCTAAGTAGATTAAAAAAATGGCCAAGTGACAAATCTGGAACAGTAGCCAGTGGTGGGAAGTCTTTGTTTGATGATGCTTTTTCCAAACAAAAAGTTGTGAAACAACCAGTATTGGATATTTCATAGTAACTAATAGAGTCAACCAATTCTAACAATGGATAAAACCAAGACTGATGAATCATAAATAGAGATAATAAGAGTAACAACAGTAATAATAAATAGTAGGGAGAAACAGTTGAGTAGGGAGAAAAAATAGTCTGGATCACGTGGTAATTTCAAAGTAAGGGATCACACTCAAATAAAATGTTCAAAATCAAATAAATATATTCATTAGGAATAACTAGACAAATTTGTAAAGCAATGATTCTGAAAAAGATTTAAAGATGACTGCAATTTGCCATGAGTATCTATTGCAATGTTGGCAGAAAATAATACTGATAGAAGTAAACAGGAAAGTAGTAAGAGAAAAATGGGTGATATTACCTCTACTCAGCACAGTAAGATCAATATACAATGTTAGTGTCCATATTTTTAAAAGGCCAAAAATTGTAGACGGCACAGAAAAGAGACATATTCAAGAGAAGAACACAATGACTCATGGTGGAAGATTTAGAGCACAGACTGGTTGATCAAAAAGATTAAGTGATTTGATTACAGTCATAAGTATTTATACAGGGGCAAAATGCCCACTGCTAAAGGGCTTCAATCTGGCAGAAAAAGGCCTATCAAGGACCTATGCCTGGAAGCTGAAACCAGATAAATTCCAATTAGAATTTAGTCACATCTTTTTAACAGCAAGGACAATTAATCACTGAAACAAGCAACCAAGGGATGAAGTAGATTGCTCTGTCTGTGGAAACCTTTAAATAAAGAATGGTTGCCTTTCTGGGAGGTACATTTCAGCCAAACACAGGTTATTGCCTACACAAATAAAAGTTATTGAGCTCAGAAGAGGTATAACTGGGCAAAGTTTAGAGTTTTGCAATTGAGAAAAGGCCAGGATTGATGATTTAATGGTGCTGTTTGACCTTAATCTGAAAGATTTTGTGGTGGATATCCTGAGCAATTTATGTGCCTCTTGTCATTTGTTTACACATAAAAATACTGGACCAGCAAACTCAACCTGATACCTGAAAACCACTATTTATTTTTCTCATTTTGCATTTTTAGAACAGGTGTACTATTTACTGCTATGCAATGTTGTTGTTTTTAGTGGAATCATGAAGAGGTAACAGCGTAGTTTTGCAATTGTTTTCATATAGATATGTATTTCAAATACATAGATAACCTAAATCTGTATTAATTTCAGTAGATTCAAATATGGTTCAAGTATTAAAAAACTAAAAAAAAAAAATAAGACTGTACGGTTCAAGGCATCACAGAGATACATATGGTTAACTTTACTAAAAGTGTCTAGCCCCACTTTGAAGTCAGCCAATGAAGTCAATGAAACTAATCACAGTTAGGTAGATGTATAAAATTTCAAAGGATCAAAGTTTTAGTTTTATCACTGTGATGATCTGACATGACTTTGAATACACAGGGGAAACGGGCATACAGAATAAAACAATGTAATGTTTAAACCTCCACTAACAAATGACAGATATCTTTAAAGAGATGGAGGTTAGGTAGAATATAGGTCCAGGCATCAGGCATCTCCCTGGGGACAGAGACAGCTGAGGCCAGTCTGGGATGTGGGGGACAGGCAGGGCAGGGTTGTGGAGGAGCTGAAGGCTATCCCTGCTGGGGCATTGCTGGGGCAGGGACTGATGGCCCACAAAGGCTGAAATGGGATCCTGGGCCATGAGCAGGGTCGGGGATACTCAAGAGGGCTGGTCAGGGACAGTCAGGGCTGGTGGTGCCTGCAGGGTCCTAATACTTATCACTTTCACATGCATCTCCTCTGGCCCCATGGAACCTCATTGAAACCAGGGCAAAAAAAGCTCTAAGTATGCCATCCTTCTTCATGTTACTGGGTTCCCAGTAGCCACTGAGTAGCACATTCAGTGTTTTTTTAACCTTTCTTTCATTGGCAACGTACTTAGAGAAACTCTAGTTGTTGCCCTTTGCATTCCTTGCTAATTTCAACTCCATCTGAGTTTTGGCTTTCCTATCTCCACACCCACACACTCAGGCAATGCCTCTTTATTCCTACCATCTCTGCTTCTACCTTGCATTCAAGCTCAGTCAGGCAATCACTGTCCAGACCTTGATGGACTTCTGCCATACTTGCCTAACTTTCTGCAAGGAATGGATTGCTTTTGCACTCTGAGGAGCTTGTTCCTGAAGATCAAACAGCTCTCCTGTGCCCCTTCGATCTTCAGGGCAATTTCCCATGGAATCTTATCAAGCAGATCCCTTAACAAGCCAAAATCTGCTCTCTTGAAGCATGTTGTTCTAATTCTGCTACTCTGCTATTTCTCACTCCTCTCAGGATCTTAAACTCTACCATGTCCACTTCTCCAGCATGCACTGCAGACAAGTCTGCCATTAACCTACACAACTTGGGCCAGCTTTGGGAGCTGTAAATCTAGCAGTACATATAGTCCCATCGGTTTGTTGATAATGTAAGTCAAGAAATTTTCCTTTACATTCTTCAGAAATTGCCTGGGTTGTTTGGACCCAGACTTGTTGCCTTTACAGGATGTATTGAAGTGGTTACTTTTCCCCATGAATACCAGGGCCTGCAGCTGTGAGACTTCCTTTGCTGTCTAAACAAGGCTTTATAAACAGACAGTATCCCACTGTTAAATGTAAAATCCCGAAATTTAAGTCAAGTCAACAAAAATGTTCAATTAAATGCTGGGCAAACACTAGCTTTTTCTAGAGGTAATATATGAGACCAAAGAGTAAAAGCTGCTGCAAATTGTAGACTAATGAGATGATACATTCATTGGAGAATTGGTTTTCAAAAGTTTGTTACAGTCTAATTGACAATTATTATTTATCTAAAAGAATCTGAGGTTCTGTTCTAAATGCAAATGATAACACACATCCTTGAAAACAGTCAATTAAAAAATGCTCTTTAAGGAACATACAAATTAGGAAGATAATACCAAGAGGAAAATAATGAGGAATTGTAAGAAGACTTACCATAACATAAAACTGTATTTGACACTCCTGCTCTGAGATACATATTTTTTGAGAAAAGTAAACAAACATAAAGGTCCTTTACACACACCATCCAATAATAAAAAAATCTTTGAAACTTTACTTACTTCTGTGTTCTGAAAATTATGACATTGATTTTTATTCCTATTGTGAATGTTGCACTGTGATGATAGTTTTTACAACACTTACCTTATTTATGTTCATTTCTTCTGGGCTTCCTTTGTGACATTTATTCATTTTATTCATTTACTAAACTAATATTTATGGCAATGTGAGAGCTACATTTTAAAAAGAAAATGAGATTTGGAAGTCTTTCACATATAAGGACCAACCTTGCAGTAAAAATACCTTATGAAATCCATGGAGATTTCACTTGTGATACATCTGGCAGGGATTATCTTTCTCACACCATACAAAGGCACAAGAGAGAGCAGAGGTAATATGACAGACAAAATTACTCTTGAAGGGGAGGGAAAGAATAGAGGTAGCATCCTTCACAGTAGTCCCAGGTCTGGTTTAAAGACAGATAACTTATCCTGATTCCTTCAAATGTCATTTGATAGTTGTCACTAAAATAGTGTAAGAAATAAAATATTTCATCATTATATTGGCAAAGAAATATAACAAACGTCTTTGGTATTCAAGTTGTTATAAGGAATTTTTAAAACAGAAGTGTGACACAAAGTATGCCAACTGTATTTTGAATTCACTTCTATTAACTCAGTCGCCAAGGCAAGCAGCTCTGGTGTCGGCACGATCTAACAAGGTACACAGTGGGGTTTCCCAAACCAGGGGAACATCAGAGGGAGCCGGGAGAGCCGCCAGGAGCCTTCAGTCCACATAACAGTGGCTGGCGAGAGCTCGGCAGGGCCAAGAGCAACAGTGGCAAAGCCCTGCCCCCACACATATAAAGGAAGCCCCTGGGGAGTGCAAGCGACAAGGAGCACCACAAGCAGGGTGGGCAAACAGGGTGTGGCACATCAGCAAGGGCATGGCATGGCATGGCATGGCAGTTTGTACAGCAGTTTATGCGGAAGGGCATGCAGGAAGGGCACTTGAGGGTTGGGTGGCTTTGAGAGGGATCTGGACAGGCTGGATTGATGGGCCAAGGCCAACGGTATGAGGTTCAACAACGCCAAGTGCCAGGTCCTGCACTTGGGTCACAAGAACCCCATGCAGCGCTACAGGCTTGGGGAAGAGTGTCTGGAGAGCTGCCTGGCAGAAAAGGACATGAGAATATGAGCCAGCAGTGTGCCCAGGTCACCAAGAAGACCAATAGCATCCTGGCTTGTATCAGAAATAGTGTGGCAAGCAGGATGAGGGAAGTGATAGTCCCACTGTACTCGGCACTGGTGAGGCCCCACCTCGAGTACTGTGTCCAGTTTTGGGCTCCTCACTACAAGAGAGACATTGAGGTACTGCAGCATGTCCAAAGACCCAGCACAGGTCTTATGAGGACTGGCTGATGGAATTGGGATTGCTTAGCCTGGAGAAAAGGAGTCTGAGACTTTATTGATCTCTACAACTACCTGAAAGGAGGTTGTAGTGAGGTGGAGGTCGGTCTCCTCTTCCAAGTAACAGGCAATAGGACAAGAGGAAGCGACCTCAAGTTGCACCAGGGGATGTTCAGATTGGATATTAGGAAAAAATTCTTCACTGAAAGGGTTATCAAGCATCAGAGCAGGCTGCCCAGGGAAGCGGCTGAGTAGCCATCCGTGGAGGTATTTAGAAGAGCTGTAGAAGTGGTGCTTAGGGACACTGTTTAGTGGTGGACTTGGCAGTGCCAGGTTAACAGCTGGATTTGGTAATCTTAAAGGTCTTTTCCAACCTAAACAATTCTATGATTCTATATATTTTTAGATTGTGAAAAATGCATACTGAAGTCTTCAGGGATTTCTAAACCAGTCCGTCCAGTTTCTAATTTAAAGACATGAACACTTACTACACATCAATAATCCTTTAAGTAAAATTGTACCTTAAATGCTAAACATGATGATAATTCTCTCCATTGGAAAATGGATTCCGAATAGCTAATCTGCTTAAATAGATGCTTTGTAGAAACATCTTTGTAAAAAACACCTTTGCAAAACTGATAAGACTGTTTCAAGTAACCAATTCCACCTCTAGTTCTACAAGGAATACGGCGTCAGAATGCACACATATCATCAGTCCTCACATCTGGTTTCAAACCATTTCTGTATTTGTTTTGCAGGAAAGTAGTGCATGTATTAGAAGATGATACCCATGCGAGTGCATGCATACACAGAGACACATGTGTTTTCTCAGCTGGAATGAAGGCTGCTTTGTAATTATTTTTACATAGCTTATAAAACACAACGTGTGGCTTTATTTCTAGAAGAATTCTGCATATAGCTTTTCAAATTAAGATGAATTCAATTTTTTTGTTCAATAATCTATTGGTTTGCATAGCAAATTATGACAGTTATGTTGATGCTGGCAATTGCTTCCACAGCTATTAATAAATTCAGTTGAATATTGGAGTTATTAGAGGCAAAATGTTCAAACACAAACCTAACTCAACTGAAAAACTATGGAGGCTGGATAAAAAGGTAATTGTTATTACTTGTACTACAGGGTTGCTACAGTTTTAATACCATTTCACCATTACAGTAGTTTAAGTATAGTACAACATCATTTTGATATGAAATATTTTAAAGAAGGCTGTTACTACAACTGTTAGAAGAAGGCATGGAAAGAATATAAGACTCAAATGAAATATATTCACAGGATATTTGGACAATATAGATTTTATGTGCCTGGTTCACTCATGACTATTTTTGCTGGTTTTGCTTAATATATGAATGATGAATAGATGGATTCTTACACTTTCCTTGTTAACTCAGAAGGTAAGCACATGATGATACTGTTCAAAACAGTAAAAACTCAAATAAGATATTTTACAAAGATTTTTTTTTTTTTTTTTAAATATGGAATGAAAAAAAATAAATATTTTAGCTAGAAGTACCTTGCTGAAACAATGACATTTCTGAACAAGGAGATCTATTTCTGAGTATTTTTTTCTTGAATAATTTACTTTAGGGCAATATAGGTTATTGCCAATGAAATCCCTTTACAAATGTAAATAGTTAAATCCTTGGAGATGTCTGTAAAAAAGTGTAGGTCAGAAGCCAGTTGATTAATTGTGAATCTTAAGGAAAGCATCTCAGCTATGTTTGTAATGGATTATATGTTCATCCAGATTCTCTGAACATTAGTCATTATTTCTTAATTGGAGATTTTTGGTTTTACAGTGATACTATTCAGGGAAAACAGAGAACAAATTTCTGAAGTAATAAAGCTCTTAGCCAATATAGCACCATGACTGAAAGTACAAAGTAGCTAGTAATTGCTGACTCTTGGCAATTACTTTCAGAAACAGTAGCTTGAGGTGACTGAAAAATATTTGAGAAATACTCATATGTGTATTGTCAAGAGCCGTCTAGGATATCTTATCATAGAAAGTTCAGTTCTTCCAAAGGTGACTGCAAAAGAATTAAGCTTTTCACACAGGAAGTCAGTTTAAAAGGGAAAAATAAAGTAAGTAACCATGGTTGGTTAAATGGTTAGTGTTTTCCATGTGTGAAAGGTTGGTTTGTAAAGCTGTGTCCAGAGGTAGTTATATCTAGGCCCAGCCAGAAAACTATATAGCCTGTACATAGGCATTTGTAAATTTTAGTTTCAGGAAAATGGGAATTAGAGTAAGCAGATAAATCATTCAATTAATCAATGATAACCAAATGTTGCTAAAAGAAATATTTTATATGGCATCAAAATGATATATTTTGGGTATCAAAACGAGGTCAAAACCAAAATGAATCTAATATTTCCATTAGAATTTCATTAAATCTGTATATATATTCAAAACATGTAACCCCCTTTTTTCAGTAAAATGTCTTCTGACAAAGCAGAGGACTCTCAAATAGAGTTATGTTCATTCTGTCTATCCAATAAATCATATATTGCTTCAGACAGTCTCAAATGTCTTCTTTTGCAGTTGATAAACAAACACTGAACATATTTGTTCATGTTTTGTCTGACTGATGATGAACTGAAAAGAAATTATTCATTTTGACATGCTTTGGGTTCATAGTTCTAAAGATTGTAAGTGACAAATGTCGCCCTTTTACTTGAGCATGTCTGCACATGTAGTATTTGAATAACTATTATTTTTATGTGATATATACTATTTATTTTAAAATATTACAAGAGTTTTACAGTTGTTGATAAATTTCTGTGAAGGGTTAGATCATGTAATTGGGTTGTGCTTCCCCAAAGGCTGGTAACTCTCTTAGCTGTAGAAGGAGGTAAGGGCAACAAAGGTCAATGAAGCCAAATTTTCTGGTTCCCCTGGAATCCCATTTCATATACAGATCAGTACACAGCAGAGCAGGACTGCCGAAGGGTAGCCTTTTCTGTAGCCCAGGAAATACGATGTTTTGTCATTACTTGTAAAAAGCCTCAGGCTTTAAATTGAGCTGGTAGTGCTGTTTCTCAAGACTCGCTTGACCTTGCCATGTCCTGAGCTAATGTTAGCTTGCTTTTCCTGTGATAACAATTGTCTAACAATCAGGTAGGTACTACCTAAATTTGTTTCAAATTTATATAGCAGTAACAGATAGCTGTTCTGCATGAGAGGAGCTGCTGGTGACACCAGATTTAAGCGTGGTGTGGAAGAGTGTGGGTACAGGGTGACACCAGAAGTTCCAGATTGTGAAAATAAATCATAGTGGTCAAAAGCTGATAAATGCAGGAGTGCACCTGTGTGAGCCAGGTGAAACCAACTCCAGAGACAAAGCAGAGAACAGAAAAATTGAAGACCAAGGCAGAGGAACCCTTCCATCATTAACAACATACTTCTGGCAAAAACCTCAGGACACTGATGGGTTGTTATAACCCCCCACTTCTTTCTAAGAAATGTTCTTGACCTTAGTACCCACTGGGTCACTGAAAGGGTGAGCATAACACAAGAAGTAAGGGCTACATAGTTGGAAGTTAATATATGTTAACTGTTTTTATTGAGTCAGTGTTCTCTCTCTTAATTTTTACTTTTACTGAGTAAGTTTTATTGTCATTGGAATTGTAATGGTTTGTAACTATTTCTTGGATTTTTATTAGATCGCTGAAACATTAATTTGACATAAATTCTTAACCCCATATATAACATGTATTACCTTTTGTCCTAAATAAGATTTTCATGTGTGTTTCTCATCTCTATCATGTGAATGTCTTCCAGATGTCTCCTTCTCAGGACTGTGCTGTGATTCTTATGGCTCTCAGACACCAATTTTTGTGTATTTCTGAAGCTTGGCCATCTTAATCTCATTGGCTTAAATTGTTATGAGACAGCTGCTATTAACAAAGATGTATGAAGTCAGGCAATAGCCAAATAGGCATAAGGAAGTTATTACTACTTTGCACAGGAGGCCAACTTTAATTTTGTAAAAAGACAGTCCATTTGGAAAGGAAGTGGAACCCAAATTAAAAGTTAATTAAAGGCTTTTTGTTGAATGATTAAATAAAGGAAAAACAATGTAGTTTTGTTTTTTTTTTCTTCAGGAAATGCAATCTAGGGATAACCAAGATACAGTTTGCTATAAAATCGGTTTAGTAAAATATATCTTGCTTTTTATCTGGTATGATTACAGTTCAGTAGTGACTCTTTCTATATGGAAGAGAGAGATTAACGTGTCCTTTTTCTTTTTTTTTTTTTATTGACTGATAAAAAAAAATAACCGATTTTAATATTAACGTCACAGAATGAGATGGTTTCTACTTGGTCATATTCTTAGCTGCTGTAAATCAAGTTAGTTACAGAATTAATGAGTTTTATCACTAGCTTGTAATTTACCTCTCAAATCATTTTGTAAAGCTGAATATCTGTAAAATGACAGAAACTTTTCGAAACTATGTCTGAAGAATTGTGAAATCTAATAAACAACTAAAGAATTATGTGGTTTAAGCATAAGTTAAACAAAGAGTCGAGTTTATCAAACAGTTGTTAGTAACTTTCTATAATTGTGGAAACCAAAACAAATTTCTAAATAAAGCTTTTATTTATTTAGTATTCTCCAAATAAAAGCTTTGAAGGCTGATTATTTTGGTTTAAATAAGAACAAATTCATTTCCATAGTCTCAGTTATTTTAATTCTGTGGTTTTAAGAGTAATATTAGCTTGCTTATACTGTCAAGTTTGTATGCCATAAAAGTACATATCCTTATTGGGTACACATGGTAATGCAGTTATTCTGCTCCTAATTCCCTGCCCGTTGTGCTGTGGATTCAGCATTGCTTCAGTCTTTTTCATTCAAAGGACAATACAAACGCAAGATAAATAATTCCTTGTCTCAGCTAACTTCAACATTCAGAATTATACAAAGATGATGGAGTACAAAAACTCATCACCAGCCACATTATATTCTTCAATTCAACTATTAAAATCCCAAGATCTTTCAATGCTTTAAGGCTCTATTTACTTGCTTTTTGTTTCTACATTCTCAAATTGATTTATGAGAAATCTTCACGCAGTCAGGATAGAGAGAGTCTTTACGTACAGACTTCTGCATTTCATATCTTTAAAAATGTAATCATTTTGTAGAGAATTCAGTTGGCATTCATCTTGCTTAACTGTAACTAAATGAATAATCTAAATTATTTTAGTGCCCCTGTAAATTAATGAGAATATAAAATGTTCCAAAAGTAACTGTACATGAGCTATCTAAGGATACTGTGGGGGTGCTTATCCCTTTTTGTTGTCCATAAGGGGGAAGGTAAGGACAGAGTTTTTAGCTTTTTGATTAGTAGAGCTAGATGAGATAAATCCCATCCCTTTTATTTTAACCCACACTATCAAATCATGAGATTTGGGGACATTGTCAACTGAGTAGAAAACACTCTTCACAACAATGTCATTTTCTCCTTGACAAAGTATAATGTTTCCTGGTGGTATTTAAAAGACATGTAGATGTGGCGCTTAGGGACGTGTTCTAGTGATGGAGTTGGCAGTGTTAATGGTTGGACATGATGATCTTAAAGGTCTTTTCCAACCTAAATGAGTCTATGAAAACAAAAATCACACAGAATTTCTTTCATTAGATGGAGATAAACTATGTGTCCAAGGGAGGTGTTGCAGTGATCCTCACTGGAAGACCGTTGTACATCAAAGTGTTAGTGATCCGCATAACAACTAGTTGGCACAGGCCTGTGCCATCCTTTGCTGTGCTGTGTTGGATGTACAGCTTGACCTTCAGGACTTTGCTGTGCTGAGCATATCCCCATGTCTGCAGGATAAAATTAGCCAGCTCATTGTAACAGAGGAGCTGTAGGTAGCTCCCGCTTGGTACTGGCAAATGTGCTATCTGTGTTGCCTTACCTTTACCTAAAAGTTCTCTGTTTGATAGTAGCAATGATGAAGAGAGTTGTTTTCTTGGAAGGAAATTCTGTAATAACTTGAATAACCAAAATGAGGTAATCCTTTCCACAGATGAGGTCTTCATGTTATACTGCCTGTGGACTAGAGACCTATTCAATGCTGCACATCTCAGGGTTCCCAGCATCTAGAGAGATGTATGTTTGTCTGTATTATCCTCTCTTTCTTTGTAGTGTTCCCTCTAATAAATAGCATTTTAAATTATACTTTACAATGTCTGAGTGCTTTTCTTCCTGGTATTGTAAAGCCCAAGCACCTCATGGTGCAAAACAGATGGTCAGATTTTATTGTATAAGGATAGAGAATATGATACTGTCTAATAATTTAGAATTGCTCAAGAAAGTATTCAAGACATTTTCTTTTCTAGAAACAGAAAGTCCTTATAATCCGTCTCATTACTGTGTTGTCTGAACACTTTTCAAGTTGTGCATTAACTAGCATATATATGAAAACTATGACATGTAGTTCGTTCTTCAGTGAAAGAAATTGTGCGGGTCTGCAGTTTAATTTTTTTAATATGTACAATTTTCTATTTGTTTAAAATGGTTATCTTTAGGAAAGGATGCCAAAAGAGTGTTCTTCGTATTTCTGGCAGCTTTTTTACTCCCTACAGGGGTTCTTACCATTGTCATCTGCGCAGGGAAGCACCACCCTTCTGGATAAAAGTTCTGTTGACTCAAGGAGCAATGCTGACTGCTCTGGTTATCTCTTGAGAGGCTTAGGTTGCTATTTTCAGTAGCATTTGATTTGTTAATTGAACATAGAGTATTATATTTGATGTATTTTCAGGACCCTCCACTGCTGACAGGTGTATTGCAAGGGTTTTCAAAGATCTGATGACTTCATACTCAAATGCAGTTAATGGGTTTTATTCATACTGCAGGAAACAAACATATATGCAGCTAAATAAATACACATACAACAAAAACAAGGACATTGGACACTCGAATCTTCTCAGGGAACTGGTGACAGTGGAGAATATATATGGGGATACTCTGTGAGAGAGAGAAGGTGATATTTTCTGATATACATACCTGGTCTTTTCTGTGCCTCAGCTATGGAACTTTTTTAGGGCAAATGAGTAAAGAAAATAGTAGGAGGTATAGTAATAAGTGAAATGAAGTATAAAATTTCTCAGTACGTTGGGTATAACGGCTTTAATGCTAATCCTATTATTTCTCTGCTCTAGTTGATGAAAATCTGAGATTTATTTAGTTCATTATTTGAGTTTAGGCTTGCTTTTTCTAAAATTGAAGGCGTTAGAGTTTTACTAGCACAAGCACTGAGTTTTCTCAGGGCTTTCTGTCTTTTCAGTGGGCAGAGGATTTCCGTTGCTAATTAGATAACCTCTGTTGAATTTTCAATCTTAATTGCTGAACTAGTCTTGTTTTAGCCTGCTTTATAAATAGATACTTAGGCAGTGATTGTCCCTCAATCTAAAGGCATAAATTTCTAACCATTTGCATCTTTATTTTCAGGGGTGTTGTCTATTACTGGAGAGAAGCAAAACATAAAGGAATTTATGTCATCTCTTCTTAAACGGCACAATATTTTCAACCTTGTGTGAAAGTCCACTTTTTCACCTCATATTTAGAATGAAACAGCAGCTGGTATGAAAGTACATACAGACATCATCTCTAAAGGTTTTGCCGAAGGGTGTATATATTTGCATAGTTCTAAATTGGTCTGGGTTAATGCGTAGAAGGAACTCAGAGGCCTTAGCAACTGGAGAAACCAGATAAACCAGATCTTAGATACTTGCTGAGATCACATGGCAGAGATCTTGGATAAGAATTACAATAAGCTAAAGAGCAGCACAGAGAATCTGACTTCACTGAAATAGTGGTAACTTCAAAAATGGGAAAATTATTGAAGCCAAGCCAGAGAGCACTAATCTTCAATACATGTCAGCTCACTCCACCTGAAAACAACAGATGCTTGAGACTTTTCAGTTACAGCATACTTGAACATATCCCTACAGTAAAAAGCTCACTTTAATTTAATTATAAATCCACAAAGCCTTCCCCCTTACAGCTGTAATGATAGTTAAACATATGAGCCATCAAAAACTAAAATGAAACAAAACTGGTTATTTTAATATTAACCGTTCAATTGTAATTATTGTATTAAATTTACAACTCTAACTGTAAATGAAAAATTCTAGTTATTAATTTCCACTAGATAATGATGATGATTATTATTATTTCTATTTTTCGTTTCCTGGTCACATTCATTTTTCTCTTTCTAAAGAGGCAAAGATTTCATAGTTTTAATTCATCCCCCTCCATAACATTTTGAGTTTAAAGCCTTCCAGAATTTGTGGGGTTGTTCATTAGAGGACAAAACCTAGGCAGATTCACCTCAAACCTGAGTCAGCCTTAGGGTCCTGTCACAATCATATATGTATTATCAGATAAAATTCAGCTGTACTTTTATACAAATGCACACAAAAAAATGCACAGTAGAGATCAATTTTATTAATTGAATTTACAGTCAATGGCCCATGCTAGTGTCTAATAATCATAATATTACTGAGTACTACATGCTATCAGCTTTTAGTCAGAAATTATGTAGGACAGCTTCTTGTAATGTCTATTTAATGTAATTAATAAAAGAAGAAGATACTGCCGTGAAACAGTGAAGTAATAAAATTCACTTTGAGGAGCCAGTTAGACTTTTTTCCAGTATAACTTTTGAGGAGTTGATAGCAACCGGTAAAAAGGCAGAATACTATTTTCTTGTTGCTATTATCTCTAAATTGGTTAAATTGCTGCTGAATAGAGTGAAAGATACAAGCTCTGAAGCTCAGTATTTTGAAGTAGACTTTTATGCTGTGCTGAAACTAGGACACTAAAATTAACAAGGCAACTGTTCCTACCCATAAACTTTATGTGAAGATTTGGTACTTTGTTTATTTGCAGGTGATAAAAGTTGATAAACTTTTGAATAGCTTTCTTCAGGACAATTATTAACAGTGGAAAACAGTGTGTGTACATATAGGTAGAGAGAGCGATGCAATTTTCTTTCAGTCAGTATTTAAGTTTCCTGATGTTTTGTTTTGAATATCTAGAAATGCTGTTGCTGGTTGAACCTAGGCAGCAATTAAACATCCACCAGCTGCTCGCTCAGTCAGCCTCCAACCTCAGGAGGATGTGGAGAGAACTGGAAGAACAAATGCGAGAAAAATCTCATAGGTCAAGATGAATTCAGTTTAATAAGTGAAGAGGAGGAAAAAAGGGAAAACTAAAAAAACAAGTAATGCAAAAAACAGTCACTCACCACTTCCCATGAGCAGACCAATGCCTGGCCAGTCTCTGAGCAAAGGATAACTTGTAAAGGTTCTTGATTTCCCTTCCCCCCCCAAGTTTTTTATTGCTGAGCATGGTGTCATATGGTATGGAATATCCCTTTGGTCAATTGGTGTCAGATGTCCCAGCTGTGTACCCTCCAGCAACATGTCCGTGCCCAGACTACTCGCTGGGGTGTAAACTGAGAAATGGAGAAGGCCTTGATGTTGTGCAATGTCCAGCAATAGCTAAAACACTGGTCTGTTATCAACACAATTTCAGTCACAAACCCGAAACACAGACCCGTATGGGCTGCTTATGAAGAAAATGAACTTTCTCTCAGATGGACCTCGTGCAAATGATCGTGTTAAATAGTTCAGTGGGAGCAGCTTGACATCATATAAGAGTGAAATAAAATGGAGGAATACGGGTGAGATTGGTTGATAAAGGGCAGATAATAGAAGGCATGTTACAGAATTTTTAAAAATCTGAGGTAAAACATTGAAGGAAAAATTATTTTCCTTCATTTTTTTAAAGTTGTAAATATCATAGAATTGAATTGATTCATTAAATTAATAGAATTATGTTTATTCAGAGAAGGGGAAATATAGTAAAGTCTGTTAGTCTCATCAGACAAAGTGCTCACAGAAAAACAGAAAAAAAATATAAGCCACAATGCTTAGCTGGTGTGTGTCAAGAAGCAAAGGCTATAGCTGATATCGTGCACAGTTTAGTTCAGACAGGATCTCCTGAGGGGTTTCCACTTAATTACATTTTTCAAGCCATCTCTTTGTTTCCTAAATAAATGTGTATCTGTGTATCACATTAATTGTTGCCAAAGCTCCATTCAGAAGGACGTGCAAGGCATTACTGTCCTCGCGCCTCTGCTTTCTTACACAAGTAACTATAGAATCAGTAGATGATATTGATTTAACATAGCTTTAAAGCTAGATATAAAAAACCCAATCTAATTACCTTATAGTCCTTTTATAGAGAGAAATAGACACTTCCTGAGGGCAACTCGTCTCATCTTAGTTGCATCCTTCAGGACACATCAAATGAACTGCTCCCTGGAGGCACAGACATTAACTGTTCTTCGCTCTGCTATTTGCAAGGTGATGTGACTCAGACCAAGATTCAAAACTGTTACGTGTTTGGTGTTTACACAAGTTATAGCCCATCCTACGTCATATACAAAAATTCACATGTTGATCCTATAGTTACCTTCAATACCAAAATCAAACAAAAATAATTAGATCATACACTTGTTGTTTGGAAATCAGCATAGGTCTGTTGCCTCTTAAGGGAGCTAGGTTGACTAAATTAAATATAGACATCTAAATCTTGGAGATCCAAAGTTATGTGAAGTTATTTGTATCCCATGCTCTTAAAATCAGAAGGATTAATATGGCGCATGTCATTTGGGAGCTTCACTGAACAGCTATTACAGCTATTACACAACCTATTTTCAGGAAACTGTGACTGCATCAAAGAATAACTGTAAAAAATAGAATTCAAATGCATTAGCCCTTGTTGCATATTCCATGTACTTTTTAGTTTATTCATGTAGCTGCTAATTTGTAATTGAAGACTGACAGTCATGCCAAGCTGAGCAAAATTATCATTTACTTCCCTACTATAAAGTTATCTGCAAGGCCAAACAAGTATCTTTTTAAGGTTTGTGTGGGGAATAATGTTAATAGATAGAATTTGCCTGTTTCCTCAAGAACAGTTACAGGAAATGATTTTCCAGACTCCAGTCAGCAGTTTTCATTAACAACTGCAAGAATCTTTTTTGTTTTGTTACTTTTGAATTTTCAGCTCAAACATTTAAAATGATGAAACCAAAATACCAAAAAAAATGTTGACCCTAAAAAAATACAAAGTTCTGTTGTAAAAAAAGAGTAGTTTTTCCTTCAGCTCAATAGCCTGGCACTGTGTGCACTATTTGTACTAATACATTAACAAATATTTGGCGCCTTTTCAAATATTTCTTAAAGTTCAGGCCCAAAAAATGAATTCGTGTGCCATATGAATTTCTCAAGCAGTTCAATGTGCTTTTTCAACAAAATGTCACAGAAAACCCACAATGATTCTAAAAGTGAAGATCATGCTGTGTTTCAGTATTCTGATTCAACAAGAGATTGGTGAACTAACAAAGGGTTGCTGGTTTTACAAGTTCTCAACTGATTTATTATTTAAGTTGGAAATTGAATTATGTAAACATTAATTAAAACATTGTGTAATTGATTTTTCTGTCTTTTGTAGGCTTAAAAATTAAAGCTGTACAAGGAAGGGCTTCATTAAAATTATAAAAGACCCCGTAAGCTAGAAGGTAATTACAGTATTCAGTATCTTGGTTTTGTGTATTTTATTTCACTGTATTATAATATTATTATGTTATATTCATATACAGAATCTTTATTTTATTATGAAGTGAAATTAATATGTAAATATACATCATTTCTGTGAGTGATACGAAGGTTTGTAAATATAAGTTAGTTAATATGAAATTGTTGAATGTTTTTAATGGAAAAAAATCTTTCAGAAATAATAGTTATATGTTAGGTTTGCCAATAATGTTCATTAGGTGTTGAATCCTACCAAAAATATTTATCTATATATGAAAATAATTTTGAAGTTTTGATCACAGGTATTAAAATGCGAACAGGAACATTTTAAAGTCACTTTTGAAGGTGAAAGTTTGATTTTTCATCTTTCTCCTCTCTTCCCCTTTTTTGTCTCACTCCCAGTAGAACTGAGGAGAGAAATGATTTCTTTTTCATGGTGACT
This sequence comes from Dromas ardeola, assembly GCA_013398915.1. NCBI lineage: Eukaryota > Metazoa > Chordata > Aves > Charadriiformes > Dromadidae > Dromas > Dromas ardeola. Next base: position 119,658 of record VYZM01017053.1, read on the forward strand.
TCCTTGGAAAGCATTATTACTCAGTGATGTACATCTACAGTACATGACTGTCTAAGTGAAGGGCTTTCCATCACAGTGTTCTTTCCTTGAACAGTGAATACCATAGAGTATTATTGATTTGCTTGGTGTATGATGATTCAGAGGTTAGACAGCTCAGAGTACAGCTGTTTTAGAACTTTTATGTCAAAAAAACTCAAACATGATTCTGTAGATGACAAACCTCAGGCATTTTCTGCCCTCTAGTGAAATTACACTTCTTAGGTTTTGTATTTCATTTGTACGTAAATTATTCTTTGACCCCCAAACCAAAGAAATACAAACCAAGAAAAAAGAAGTAATTTTGCAATTGTTACATGTAATGTAAAAGCCTCTTTCCAAAAGATATCTGTCAAAAATAATGTTAGCACAGGTAGTCGTCTTGTTTTTCAGGCTTTAAGCAAATTTAAAAATATACCATAAACAAAATATAGCCTCCAACCTTAATTTTTTTTTATATAGCTCAGTGTTCAGTAACAGAAGCCAAATGTTTACAGGATTTCAGCATGAACTGTCATTTCCTTTTTGCATTTCTGTAGAAGTGTCCCAGAGAGAACTAGTACTTGAAATGGAGAGTGGTTCATTCATCAATATACTCACCTAGGATAGGAGGGAACCCAAAATCAACATAAATCTTTCTGATTCAGAGAAGAGGCTTGTTTCACNAGTTATACGACACAACAAGAAGGCGGCCAATGCAGGAGTTTGGACCTGCAGCTAGGTACAGGTGCTGCAGTCGCTGTGTGCTGTCTCAGTGTGTCTCTTGCTTTAGGATGCCATCTACCAGATTTAGCTTCTTGGCAGGCTCGCCAGAAGTATCTGGGATAGAAACGCCTTGAGAAAGTAGAGAGGCTGCAAAACGGATTAAAGGAGCTGCATACATTTGGTCGGTAAGTGTTGGGTTTAAGGTTAAAGTCAAAAGGCTCTTTAAACTCCTGCTAAGATCTCACCTGGTCTCAAATCCCTCTTCCAAATCATGCAAAACAGAGACATGGGTCAGTGTTTTCCACAAGCCAGCTGAGTGGTCTAACCCTTGAGCTATTAACTGTTCATGATACTGTTTTCCAAAGTGCCTTTTTCATTATGATGTAGTGTAAAACCAAAATTTTTAATGTAATAATTTTATTTTTGAAAATGTAATTCTTGTTTTCAAGCCAATTCATACCGAAATGTCAAGGTAGGCATTAAAATGAAGTGAAAGCAAAATATTCAAGACTTCAGGTTTGGAATGCTCATTCTTATCTTTCAAAAACTGCTTAACACTATGGTTATTAAAGCCTTTGTTTTTGCAATAGCATTTGCTGTGACTGGATCACAGAATTATAATTATACCGGAAGAGAGAGGAAAATACATAAAGCTGATAAATCTCTGTAAGACTTTACAGGGCAAACAGCTGAGGTCCATAAAACTTCAATTCAAAAAGGTCAGAGAGACAGACAGAGCAATTCAGAGCCACACAAATTACTAGTCCTTCCATCATGCCTCATATCCCAGAAGCAAGTGATTAATATAAATCTGAGCCTTTCTCTTACAGTGATAAACAATAATAAACTATTCACCTCCTTTCATTAATATTGTAGTGGTACCAGTTTTGATCCCAGGGGAAGCTGTAAAAGTGTAGTGAGGACAGATGAGAGCACCCTCATAGTGCCATTGCAAGAGCACTCGTAACAGATAGACAGATGTCTGATGACTGCAAGAGGGAGCAGGATGGAAAGCAGCTGTAACAAGAGATCTGAGTCAGGAGATCCACGATTCAGAAGAGAAAGACAAAATCTAGCTGACCACAAAGGGAAAGTCTATTGCTCAATTCAGAAAGTTCAAGGGTGGTGTATTTTCTCTACCTTGTCAGTAATCCTAAAATGAGCTTTCTGATCTGTGTCATATACTACAGAACCTGTCTCACAATATTTCTGACGTTCAGTCATCACAGATATCAAACACAAATAAAAGTAAACAAAAAGATCAGTACCACTTAAAACTCAATTCACCTTCCCAAATCTAATAAATACTCTCTCAGAAGTTTAGTCCTCATTGCCACTCATGATGTCAGTAAAGGGACATCAGTTCATACCAATGATCCAATTAGGGGAATCAGAAATCTCTGTCAGATTACAATAAAATGCCTGGAACTTCATGCTGTCATTGAACAGTACGAATGCAGTTAAGTAAAATGCTTTTCCCGTAAGTATTTTTAAATCACTATCGCAGTATTAAACTGTTAAAAGTATTTAGTAAAATTCCCATGAGCATACATCTCAGTGAAAAATGGTGAAGACCTCAAAGTGGTAGTGTAATGTGTTTATGGATTGTGGAGCTGACTTCAGGTTATTACAAATCTGTAACAGCTAATGTATTTCTCCCAGCAATTTTCTTAAATTTTTATGCAAAATTTCTCTGCAAAATGTACTAAGGTGTTGTGGGTTTTTTTCTGCTTCTTCTTGAAGAAGGTTTTCTTTTTTTTTAAGAGAATAACAAAAGAAAGCCAACTGTAAAGCAGCAGATAATTCTTGTCAATTCTATTAAGATTATGTGAGCACGTTTGGTTTTTGCACATAGTTTTCTTTTGCAGTTGCATTTGTCCCTAGCATATACATTCCCAGAAGAGCAGGCTCCCTCAATTATTAACTCACTGACTGTGAGCTGTCTGAATAAAATGCATCTTTCCCTAAGCAGTGCCTCAGCAATAAGGATTTATTTGTGCCACAGAAGCCTTGGTGACTTCTAAGTACTTAGGTCAACAAATGCTTCGAAACTGTATGTTTTTGTTCACTCTAGACTTTCTCTTTATTCACAAAAAAAAGTCCAAACAGAATAAAAAGCTTAAGGGGAGGGAAAAGGAGATGGAAAAATGAGGAAGTCAAGTCTTTATTTTTTTATCTTCACCTTGGTGTGGACTTCTCTGATTGCCCTTTGCATTTTCTCTTGCCAGACATTACAGCAGGGACTTGCTTCTTCACTGTGTACTACAGTGAAATATGATTATCTGTTAGCTTTGAACAACATAAAGAATAATATCTAAATACAAATAAAATGATGCTGGAAGAAAGAAAAGAACACAATGGGGACCTAAGATGCAAACCCCATTGATTATTCAAAGAGCATCTTACTCACGATATTACCGCTAGTTTAAAATATATGTGTCAGCCTTCAGTCCTTTAATGGAATATTTTCATTTCTTTCTCAGCAAGACTAAATTCCTCTCATGTGCGACATCATCTTAAATGCAGGGTGAATACTGCTAACCTGTGGGAATGTATCAATTTTGTACTTAATCTGTAACTGAAGATTAATGGAACCGTATCCATTTATTTCAAATAACAAATACTACATTCAGCTAAAGAACCAGTGCAGATGGGAACAACTCTCAATCCACTGTGGAACTGACTCTTCACTTCACAGCATAGTTAAATGCATAAATTTGAGGTGGGAACAGCAGAGAGTAAGACTGAGCTCTAGTGTCCCCTCTCCAGAGATTCTTCCTTTATCTACTTCCCAGTCCTTTGCTTCCTAACCTTAAGACTTAATCTTTACCTCCGCATCTCAATCTTTCCCTTCATAGTCCATAATAGAATATGTGTCCTGGCACCTGATCATTGCAGAAATGCTTCAAAGAAATTAAAATCCCTATTGCCACTTTGGGTACAGTCTGCTGCCCTGACTCTGAAACCTTCAGACCAAAATGGATTGAGACTGGATTAACATTTACTTACTCTCTCAGCAAGACAGTAGCAACCAAACCACAAGAAAGATGTATTTTTTCAAGGGAATTAAGGTCCTTAATTCTGAAAATTATATTGATAAGCTTTCATTTTTATGTTGAGGGGCTTTTATGTGTTCAATACGTAGACATTAATGATCTGCTCTTTATAAGTTTGCAAAATTTATGTTACCAAAATTTAGAGCTATTAAATAGTATTTATGTACAGACATTTGTTTTAGCTTTGAAGTATTTGTTTGAGTTGACTGCTTGTAAATGGTCCTAGGTTATCCTATTGCATCATCAAATCCTGCCAGTCTACAACTAAAATACTTTTCTCTTTTCATTTAATACATGATATATAGAAATAAGCAAAGATAAGACCTTCTCATATACAAATAGGGATTTTTTTTTCAGGTTACCTTTTCCTTCAGTACTTGTCAAAGTTTTGCGAGCTATTATTACAGATTCATATTAAAAATTTAAATCCACTTATTCTATGTAGTTGCAGTGTCTATATGACACCCCTTGAAGGACATTTTCTGATGGGGTAGATTTCTATTAATGAAAAATGTAAAAATGTCCATACAAAGACAAAGCAAGATGGCTATGACCATTCCATCTCTGCTTGAACAAAATGGACATATACTAATAGTCCTGCAGAGGCCCAAAGGATGGCTCCTTGTGGCACTGTGGTCTCTTCTAAAGGAAGAGAAATTGCTTCAGCAGCACAGGGTATTGGGATGTGCGGCTTGAATACAGGTCAATGGCCAAGGTGAAAAGCAAGGGTCACAAAATGTGCTTTCAGCCCCTGCAGCGGTTCCAGCTGAATTACCAGTTTAGATGATAAATTCAAAATGGCAGACTTCATATAGCAAAGTTTTATGTCACTTATGGTACAGATTACTCAGATTTAAAGTGACAATACAAGTTTCAGGAGACAATAAAACTGACAAAACACATTACTGAAACACACCGAAAGCACCTACTTTAGCGACTTATTTCTCTTCTATAAAATCAATGGGCAAACTCCCACTGAACTAAAGAGCAGAAAGATCCCTTAATGCTTTAAGTTAAATGTTACTTAAGATGGGGAAATAGAGGGATAAAGTGGCTTTCACACTTCTCCTTCCCCCTCAACCAAATTCTGTATCACTCTGTTCATCACGTCAGAAAAACAGCTTAGACAAATAACTATTTTGATCGAAGCTGAAAAAAAGCATAGTGTTTTAAGCAGCCTGATAAATACATACTTTTTTTTCTGGGGAGGAAAACGGAAAAAAAAAAAAAGAAAAAGAAAGATTTAGTTGTTATGCACAACTCAAATATCGAAATTGGAGAAGTGATTCAAAATAATTCTGGACCATTACTGTTAAATGAACGCCTGACTTTGTTAAATGAGCTTTTGCTCTTATTTTCATTCTTATGGAGCAAGTCAAACAATTAAATTCCTAATTAAATTCGTATTTCTTTCAAAGAATAGCCATTCTCAGCACTGACATTTCTTCTGGCTGTTTCAGAGACAATAAAAAAAAAAATCCTCCCTCTTTCTGCTCTATATTTAACCTTCTTATTTCACAACTGAGGTAGTATGCTGATTTACCATGGGGAAAACAAGTTCAGTGTAAGTGGTTGCAAGATTATATGATACTTTTCCCAGCTCTGATCATACAGAAACTTCAGCAAACTATCATTAATTTCTACTTACATTGAAAATAAATTAAAACAAAAAGCAAATTAACAATTCATTTCAATTTTATTTGCTTTTTTTTCTGAAGAGATATTTAAAGAAGGCAAAATTAGTGAATATAATAATTTAATTTTTAAAGATTAGCTTAAATTTATATGCTGTTCAAATCCAGAAACTAACATTTGTTTCGAAGTTCAGAGAAAGGACATGAACCTCTACAGACTTAATCCAAATCTTTACACATGACTGACTTTTTCAGATGCTTTTTCTTAAACATCAGTGACACTTTTGTCACATTTTCACATACCAAGTTCCTTGTGGATTATCATCCTACAGAGATTTATTTACTTTGCAGTTGAATAGCAAAAGAGATAAATACAGCTGGAAAAAATTATAATGGGGAATGTTATTGCATAAAGGATTGAATAAGTGTGTAGTTATCTGCCTGGACGTGTTTGTCAGCTTTGAACTAACAAAATATTTAGGAACAGTAACTCACTTGGCCTTCCTGTGCCTTTATACAAAGAAAAAACAATTAGAATGGCAGGAAAAAAGGAAGATTACTGGTTGTTTTTTTCTAAAGAAGTCTTGGGTACTAAATGTTTTCTCACTGCAGCCCTGAGAAAGTGGGAATGGTAAGCATTTGAATAAGATGTGAAAGCTGGGCTTAAAGGAGTGTCAGGAAAAATAACAATTTCAAAGTGAGAGGGATAACAAGTTAAGGAAGCTACAGAGGAACTACATGAATTAGCACCAAGTGTGTGCACCACAATGTTTTTCATTTTTAACCGAAACATGCAAACCCCCCTTGTTTAGATATATTAAAAAAAAAAAAAAAAGAAAAAAAGATGGATCATTATAATATTTTTTCTCTGGTTTCTACATTCATCATAGTAGTCAACATAAGAGAATACTTCACTCAATGCCACATTTGTCAGAAACAGGCTGATGAAATAGCCAGAGCCTTAATCCCCATTTGTAAATTTGTGTAATTTATGAGACTATACAATATTGACTCTTAAAAACCAGAATCTCAGGCCTGCAGGATGACACTGGCTTGATATTAAAAGATGTCTGACTGCTGCATCCTTGTCCCTGCTCATCTTTTCTGTTCAACAATTTTAATGGCTTTCTGTATTGTAATAAATTACAGATAGGCTCCTTTTTCTCCCTTGGAAAGTCTTGTCTTGATTACTTCTGAAGGTGACTCAAGATCCTCTCCCTGGTACTAAGATACTCTTTTTTTCCACAGGGAAGCCTGCAAGTCTCTAATAAATTCCCTGTTTTACCATTTCATACGAAACTTCTCCCACTTGAGCATGTTGTTTTGATCTTAGGGAAGTGTAATTTCTCCCAATCCTGACTTAGCAAAAGGCAGTGAAGGCAAGGCAGCCATGCAGCCAGGCATTTTTCTTCCTTCTATCTTCTAACAATGCACAATATGCGTACATGCAACTACATCTACAAATGTTATGACGTCAAAAATAGTAAACACTTTGGCTGGGTTATTTAGAATGACTTTTCAAAATAGAAATATTTGAAATTTAGAAATGTAGAAGTTAAATATCTTCAACTCCTTTCTAATGCTATAAGGCTAGCTATGTACTGTTATTTTAAATGAAACTTGAGTTTCTCACAGTGTACTAAAAAATCTGGAATTCTTACAGAAAAAAACATCATATTTAGTAAGCCTTCTGAAAAAAAAGAAATCATTAATATTGGCAAGACATATATTGGTACTGCAAAGTGCTGTGGAGACACTTGAGTTACCTGTAAATTTCTGCAGAACAGTTAAGTTTTCTTACCCAGAGATCCTTTTTGCCAATCTGGCAATACTGGTTTTGGTGGCAAATCTATCAGGCTAGAAGGTTAGTCTGGATAACAATGTATTTAATTAATGTGACTGCATTGGAGACCCTAATTTACCTTTTCATCACAAGTTAGATTCTTGAGGCAGAGGTGCTGATTATGTGACCTTCATAGGCAGAAAAGGCCCAATAAAACACTCTTAATATGTTCCGAGAACTTAAGTTTTAAAAGTAACTTTTTTTGAGGCTTCAGTTTTATCAGAGTGATGGAGGGCATGAACATAGTGCCATTATTTGGAGTAATTTTCCTTTAAAGAGCCACTTCTTGCTCTGTGTTGTTCGGTTCAGGACAGCTGCCTTAGTGCAGAGACAAGCAGACCTTCACCTTCACTTGCAAGTGTAAATGTCCACGATTTTTTCAGTCTGACGGTGTTGCTTAAGGCCAGTTCCTGTGGGCATAGGCAACAGTAAATCTCCAGAGTATTTCTGGAAGGCCCTGGAAAGGGTTCTTCTTATATTCACCTGTTATCAAACTCTTCCACTTGCAACCCATGCAAGAGAAGTCCAGACCCCTGGCAAGTGATCATTTTCTGTGTGTAGAAAGCCGGGCCAAGAGATATGGTCTCTCCAGTAAATGTCTTGAGCAGCATCCAAAGGACTACAAAGGAGAGAATCTGTTTTTCTTTCCCTTGTTCTTGGAAGATCACTGTTAACTTTTTCTTTCCAGAAAAAAAAAATATTTTTAAACTGTATAATGAAGATATGGAGTTCAAAATGTGGATAAAATATATAACATTTGATAACGTGCCCTGTTTCCTGAAAAAAAAGCAAACCACTCTCTCCTTTCACCATAATCACTTTGGTCATTATGGGGCTGGCAACAGAAAAAGGCATTTAGTGCCTGGGTCAAACAGGAAGGACATGGGGGAAGAAGGCTGTAGGACATACCATTATGTCTCGTTTCTGGAGTCTGAAGAGGACAGCACACACTCATGCTTTACACACTTTAGCAAACACTTTAGTTCACAACAGATGATCTTACAATAAAACCAAAACCAAAACCAAAACCAAACCCAACTTATTTACAACTTGTCTTCTATGTGCTCTGGAGGCACAGTTAAACCTTAGAGAAAGAACAGGAAAAGACGAACATATGGAAGGTATGAAACTGAGTGGAGTTAATAACCTCACGTTTATCAATTTTCTCTATACTGCCAGCGTAGATAGGGCACGCCAGTGAGAAATGGCATGTTTCAAGGGGAGCTCTACGTCCTATAAAATGATGGAGCAGGATTGCAAAATGCCTACAGTAAATGCTGGGTGAGCATGAGGCAAGAAATGCAGGAATCTGCTGCCAAGGCTCATGTCCAGGTATGTGGAGGGAGAGGTGGAAAACCTGAGGCACTCCCTTACAGCAGCTGAGACAAAGTGGCCTATGGGACTATTCAGGTAAGTAAATGCTCCATAGACATGGGCAATAGTTCTAAAATCTGCTCAGTTCAAGTAATCACAGCAGAAGGAAATATCTCTGCAAATAATTTTATCTGCCGTATATGAGTTTGATTTCCTATGAAGAGTAACATAACTTGGTCAAAAAAAAAATCTTAAGGTATTTTTCTTCCTATGGCCACAAGCTTTTTACAAACAAAGCCAAAATTCACTAATTATTGCCACATGGAAGCATGTAAGTCCATGTTCCCCAAAGGCATAGTCTGTTGCCCCAAAATGTGATGAGTACCATGGAAACAGTAGAAGTTATTGCAAGATGCATGACCATTGATGTTTAATGAACTTGAGCTTTGTTTTTAGTTAAATAAAGAGCCTTTATACCATAATACTTTCTTCATTTTGTCTTTAGCTTTTTCTCTCTGTCTAATTCTGTCACTGCTCTATTTTGTTTCCTCTCTAGGGGACATTTACTCTCTTCAGAGCATCATTAATTAGAGTTTGTTTGTGGCATCAGCTGTCACTCATTATGAGGTTCTAAGGTCCTGATAAAAGCATTTTTCCTTTCTCCCTTCACAGCATTTCTTTTAAATCCTTAATGTGCCATACATCCCTCGTTTCTTCCTAAGCACATAAGGCAGTTGTAAAAATAAGGCTATTCGTTTTTCTCATCAAGAACACTCATGACACAAGACTCAGTGTAAATGTCGTGGTCTCAGTTGGGATAACCTTCTTACTAGCAGGTGGTATAGTGTTATGTTTTGGATCTGGGATGGGAATAGTGTGACAATGTACTGCTGTTTTTGATTGTTGCTAAGCAGTCCAAACCTTTTCTGCTCCTCATACCGCCCCCTAGCGAGGGCTGGGAGTGCACAAAAAGTTGGGAGGAGACACAGCCAGGACAGCTGGCCCCAACTGACCAAAGTAATATTCCATGCTATATGATGTCATGCTCAGTATATAAAAGCTGGAGGAAGAAGAAGGAAGGGCGGGTGACTTTCGGAGTTATGGAGTTTGTCTTCCCAAGTAACCGTTATGCGTGATGGAGCCTTGCTTTCCTGGACGTGGCTGAATACCTGCCTGCTGATGGGAAGCAGTGAATGACTCATTGTTTTGCTTTGCTTGCGCACGTGGCTTTTGCTTTACCTGTTAAACTGTCTTTATCTTAACCCACGAGTTTTTCCTCACTTTTACTCTTCTGGTTCTCTCCCCCATCCAACCTGGGGGGAGGGAGGGAGGGAGTGGCTATGTGGTTCTAGTTGCCAGCTGGGGTTAAACCACAACAGTCCTTTTTGCCACCCAACATGAGGCATCAAGGGTTTGAGATAATGACAGGTTTGATTGGAATGTCCTAGATCGAATTTATAACTGTTATTGCTGTTCAGCTATTAATTGGCAGGCTCCTGTTCTTGCCATGGGTCTTGCTTGTCTTACTGTAAATTAGAGTCTTGTGCTCGTTAGTGGCTGCTTCTTGCTTT
>VYZM01017054.1:8156-79924 GCA_013398915.1 Dromas ardeola
GAGGTGACTTGATTACAGTGTACAGGTACCTTCATGAGGAATATATACTCGGTACTAAAGGGCTCTTTAATCTGGTGAAGAAAAGCATAAAAAGAGACAGACAAATTCAAATGAGAAATCAGACATACTTTTTAAGAGTGGAAGCGGTTATACATTGGCCCAAATTATCAGAAGGACTGGATTCTGCACCTTTTGCCTTCACATCAATGCTGAGCCTAGTTTGGAAGATACACCTTAGCCAAACACAAGTTTCAGTACATTCCAGGGAAAATGGTGACATTTAAGAGCCTGTGATTCACTGAGGGTCAAACTAGATGGTCTTATGATCTCTCAGTTTTTAATTCTATAAATTTAAAAGTGCTGACTACAATGACTGTCCATACATCATGAAAAGCAAGCTGGTCTGAGGTATACCCTTGGAATATTAGACACTGGTTTTGTGAAAATAGATCTGTGTAAATAATTATTTTATTGGCCTAAAGACAAATCTAAAACAAAACAAAACCAAAAAGAGTGGAGTGGTCCAGAGTATAGAAATTTAATATTTAGATTATTTACAATTATTATAATTTTTCAAGTCAGGACAATTTGAAAATGTATACCTCATTTTGTAAAGAAAAGTCAAGCTGTTTCTTCCAGGAGATTTTTAACTTGAATAGTTATACTTTCTCCAAATCTTTTTGCATTGCTTTTTTTCTGGCTGAAAGAATTCTACCCATCTCACACCATAATTGCATTTGCAGTGTGCTTATTTTCAATGAGAAAACCACCCAAGATTTGTCCAGGAAAACAGGGAAACACGTTCCATACTAATGCTCATTGGTTGTTCTCACTTGTTCTCCTCTCTGAGACTCATTATCATTTATGCAGGCAGTGATAGGTTTTTAAATGATGTAATCATATATAGGTGTGAAACAGTAATGGCTTTATCTTTAAAGATAAAGATTTTTTAAAAGGTTAATTATATTTCACAAATTGTTTTAGAAGTAGCATGTTAATATTATTGTAAGACTCAGACTCAGAAAGCAATTCCCCCATCTAATATATGTTATTTAATCCCAATATGCTTCCTTCTTTTTTTCCCATTATTTCTACTGTTTCCAAGTCCTGTGCTAGATAATTTCTCTCTTTCTTTCGTGTTTATTCATGCAACTGTTGGTAACCGTGTTTCCTCTCCTCCAGCCATAGACATCACTTAGCCAGGACATGCATGTTTATCTTCTCTCTTGGTCTTAACTCATAATTCATTTTTTCCATCTCTTAATCGCTTTTGTTTTTTTTTCAACTTCATTCAATTTCTCACTGTCTTTCCAAAGAAATCATACCCAGAACATGAGACCATGCTAATAACAAGTGTTGTGTGGTTGTGATTGCTGATCTGACAGACGATAATGTGTTTCAAGCAAACTCCAATGCAATTTCAGCCAAGGAAAAGACAAGGAGCAGCTTCAGGTCTGAGGCTGGGGAAGGGACAAAGGAAGAAATATCAGCCTGATGTGGAAAGCATGGCTTAATGGCTGAGTTGGAAGAGAGAGGTCTCAGGAGTGTGGTCAAGGCAGGTTAGAATGAAAGGAGAGGTAAGGAGGAGCGGGTGGCAGCAGTGAACCTTGGCTACAGAAAAGTTGGAAACTCTGCTCTAGCCATTATGAAATATTAGGTACCACAATTTTATGAGATGAATTCTCACACTTCTCCACATGTTTTACTGGTATTATCTTCTCTCTTTTTACCACCCATATAAATAAATAGTGGTAGCAGCAGCCATAGTCATCCTTTTTATCTCACCAGCTGCAACTTTGCCCTCCTTGTTTCACATGTATTTGGATAACGCTTCTCTCTTCACACTGGCAAAAAAAAAGGCAGTGCAGTCTTTCAATCTGAACCACCACCTCTCTTTTCTGTGGGTCACAGACCTTCGTGATTTGGCCTGACGTTCCCTCCCTCTGTGCATTTTCCCATGTCATAGGCTCCCCTCGGAATTTTATAAATATTCAAGAAGTAGTTCATCCTAGACAACTAGACAGCAATAACGTATGGAAAATGGGAGGTAGATTCCCTTTCCGTATATCAAATGTAAACTGAGTGGGGAAAGTATTGAAGTTAGAGATTAGAGTCCTTAATTGAACAGTCCCTAGTCATACGAATTTCGCTAACACGGCAACATGCTGTTTCTAGTATGTGGGGAGTGACGGTTTATTTGTTTCTGTGGTATCAATTTCTGTTATTATTTTTTTAAAAGACAGCTGTGATCAAAGGCTCAAATGTGTATGTGTCTCTTCAGTGGCAGTCAGTCTGAGCCTGTCGACAGAGCTTGTGCCTGTTTTTCATTTATTCTGAGTAAGTGTCTGAATAATATAGACAGTCTATTCTGTGCATGATCTGTAACTGGAGGTGGCAGTGTTCTGCTACATCCTTTCTATAGTCGGTTTTAGTCATGGAAAGTCATTTTAATTCTCTCAGTCTTAATCTATTGCTTTTAAATAAGCAAAGCGTGTGCACCTGTTTGAAAGTTGTAATAGAGAAGATTAATATGATATGAAAAATGTCTTTACTTAAACAAAAAGCTTTTCCAGAACCTTAGCTTTATTAATTTATAAGCAGTATTTATAAATTACATACAAAACATACTGTAGGATAGCATCAGTTCTGTGTGCAACAAAGGCAAACGGTGTTCTAACCCAGGCGACATCCCTCTTTGTCACGGGTAACTGCAAATATGAATATGCTGCATGGTTGCTATAGTTATGCAAAAGATTTCAGGGAAAAAAAAAAAAGCAAGCTAATCGTACTGAATATCGTTACACTGCAAAAAAAAAAAAGAAAANTTTTAGCCCCCTACAAGTAATAACCACAGCCCTGCTCCAGAGGTGACCTTTTTTTCTTTCCATGGGTGAGAAGCAGTTCACTGTGTGGAGCAATGAACACTTTAGTAGTCCTGCAGAATTTGACGGATTGTGGGAGATTTTAGAGGGGCAGAGGACTGGCTGGAGATGAGCTGAAGGAGAGACTCTGCCACTGCATCCTGCTGCCCTGCGCTGGTCCCAGCTGCACAAATGACACTGTGTCTGCATATTGATTTTTTTACCAGCCAAACCACTGAGTGTACCTCAATCTGTAAAACAATAGAATATTGATCTATTAAAGAAAATAATCTATTTAAAATATCTATTCTTTTTACTAGTCCAGCGTGCAGAGACACATTTATTTGCTAGTGTAGCCTGGCATGTCTGCACTGCAGCCACCAGTTTGCACCATCTGGGTGTAAATTTAGCCCATGTCTCCTGTTTAAAATTGCCTAAATACTGGTTAGATCTTCCACTATCAGTTCCCAGATATGCCGGGTGCGTTCTGTGGAGCCATTTGAAACAGAAAAGCTATTAACAGGCAGAGTTGGATTTTTTTCCCAACTAGCAATTTGTTTAACAGGTTTCCACTGCAACTCCTAAATGATTTCACTTAAAAGGACACTGTGAATGTTAATTAAAAACATTCATTAGCGTTTTAATAATTCCTTAGAGGCTTTAAACACAAATCTGTTTCTGTACCAAAAATATTTTTCTTCTTGTCTTCATCCATCTATTCTGGGGAAGCCAGTGTGTGTTGCTGGACTGTTAATACTGCTTCTCCTCCTCCTCCCCCCACCTTGCTTTGAGAAAAAAAGGATACGTTTGATTGGTGATGGAGAAAAAACTTGCTCAAATTTAAATTGTTTCTTTTACAACGAGAAATTGGAAATCAGAACTGAAACCCAGCCTTTATGTCAATTCAGTCATACTTGATTAGAGTGTGGTTTGTGTAATATCGGTTAGATATGTAAGCATGACATGGTGAATCTGTCCTTATGTTACACCAATACAACCTTGAGGTCTCCATTAGGATTGTACCAGTACAGCTGGGACAAAAATTTCTAATTTACCCAAGTGTGTATTGATCATCTTCAGCCTGAAGACGTCTGAACATGCCACTTAGGTGAAATTCAGGATTCCAAAATCAGTGGGAGGTTTGCCGTTAACTTCAACGTGACCAAAATGTAATTATACATGAATATACATTCTGTTTAGTAGGAGGTCCTAAGTCCCATTATCATTCACAGAAGGGAATGGATATCTTTTGAATCTCAGTGGATATACAGATTTTGGAAACTTCTTTAGGTATTTTTTGACAGCATTTCCTGATTCTTTCTGCATATTTCCACACAGAGAAACATAATTCAAATATTTAGACTTTTGTAAAGTATGACAATTGTGATGCTGTATGGCTGTCTTTATGTCATATTTCTATGTTAGCAACCCAGATTGTCACTTATATTACTGGAATTTTGATTTCCTTTTTTGGTCTTTCTCTTGTGCTTTCTTAGTTTATGCTGTTGAAATCTAAGCCTCAGTCTAATCTCATTCCATTGTTCAGGTCAATTTTTCCCCTTCGTGTTTCTGTCAAATTTGCTAACTCTGTCCAGGTATGAGGCATAGTCATACACATGGCATTAAATTAATGTTCTTTTTTATTCTCTTGATTATTAAATGTCTATTTAAATCCATATATATCATTTGTCTGTACTTTACATTTGCATGATTGAATGCTTTTTGGTGGTGAGACAGATTCTGTATACTGTAATATGCCAGTTCCAGAAGTTTTCAGAGAGAAGTGTATTTCATAGTTTTCACTTTGTGGTCTATGAGGAATCTTATTTTTTGAATAAGTATTGATTGCATAGTACAAACGTACAAGCCTTCCTTTTATTCAGAAAGAATGAGCTCGGTTGATGATGAAGAACAGCATTCATGGCAATCCAATAGGAAAAAAGTACCTTGACACTTGCAACTTAGTAATTGTACTGACTGTAAAATTAGGTAAGTACAAATGTTGATGTGCAACAACTTCTGTAAAATCTATATGAAACCCAAGATTTGACATTTTCATTTTAAGTATGGGACACTGTCTATGGGTTTCTAGTTCTCACAAACTTGAGTGAAATAATCCAGTTTTGCCAGTTGTATTGGTAAGGAATAGCCAATCTCTCCTTAAAAGGAGCCCAAAGGGACAAGAAGAGATTAGCAGTGAACAAGTATTCTCACAGCAGATACTATATCCTACCATTTTTGTTAGTGTACTAAAGGCAGAGTAAACAAGGGAGATATAAGCATGTCTCAGACTAAATACTTAATGCAGATGAACTCAGGCTGGGCTCTGTCCAATGTTTTTTAATAGTAGCATCTTAAAAAGCCAGGAGCATTTCCAAAGACACTCTAAGGTAGGGAGAGCAGAAGGTGCTTTATACAGAAAAAGGACAGTCAGGTTGTTGTGGTGGGACACAGTTCAACTCTGAGCATACCTACCCCTTCCTCTATAAATTAACCCTCCATGCTGGTACTTGTTGACAGAAATGTCGAGGTTTGGGTTTTTTACACTTTTAAGATCCACTATGGATTCCTGCAGAGTCAGAGCTTGAGGTCCGTCCCTTTATCCATGCCTGGATAAAGGCCTGCTACTCATCTGTTCCGAATATTCATGGTCCTGGCCACCGGTGGCTGTACCTGAAGCACTTGCCAGTAACGACTCCAAGCAGATAGAAGCTGCAGAGTTGTAATAAACAGGTTTATTACATTACATCCAGGGTTTCCCCCTATTCTTTCCCTTATTAATATGCCAAGTGGTTCATTGATAATGTTTGCTTTGATACTTACAAATCTGCTTGTCCTGCAGACATTAGGTGCTATAAAGTTGTCACTCTCAGAGCAGCACTTTGAAAATGCTGTTCTCAGGAAATTTTTGCTATTTCTCATTACCCCTCTTGACTGATCTGTGGTGTTTAACTTTGCAGTGCAGCTTGTAATATGAAAGCAAAAATAGAGGCAAGTGGAAAATACTCAGCAGTAGAGCTGTTTAAAATCTCTGAGCAGTCACCAGTAGCCTTTCAGTGGTTCATACCTGCAAACCATGTCAGCTGTTTGCTGAATGAACTACTAAGACGATGATTCAAATCTGACTCAATGTGCTTAAAATGACCTAACATTTACTCAGCATCACCAATTACAAAACTCCCTGTTACATGCCTAGATGCCTTTGTTGTCTGTCAGATAAGTCATTTAATCAACTGTTTCCATTCCTATGCAGCTATATAATTGCATGAGAGAATTAAAGAGAGTTTTCTCTGCCTGTTTTATGACATGACTTTTGCCATTTGCAAAATAAAATGTTCCCCTATATCTGCCGTCTCAGAAGCTGAAAGAGTAGTCAGATGCGGCCTGTGAGAATATTTGCCTACACTATGCAACACGTGGGTTGAAAATTCATCTCTGCTTTCTCATCAGTTTTGGGAGACTAGACAAAGATATCAACTTTACTGAAATTTCAGGCTAGAAGATGACATTCCCAAGTAACTGGTTTCTACAGCTGTAAGTCTCAGACGAAAAGAATCAGAAATTACTGTAAAACACATTGCAGTAGAAAATCTCATACACTACTATCACATAGACACAGTTTACCACTGTGGTATAAAGTAAACATTTTTGATACTGTAACGAGTATTCATTGGTTTGACCATAACGGCTTAAAAATATACTATATTCTGAACAAATAAACTCTTCTACGTTTATCAAATTTAGTCTCAAAAGACATCAGCATACACATATGCTAAATTTGCTGATTTTGAAAGGAGGTAGGGAATAGCCTCGATAAACAGGTTTTATAACAAATAGAAGAGAAGACAGTGCCAAAGGAGATTAAAGGTCAGAGAAAGTTCAGTCCATTGAGAAGGAACTTGGATAAAATTTAGGCCTAGGAAATGGAAGAACAGTGATGGGAGGTAACAATATTTTAGAAGGAAATGATTGCAAAAAGTAGTCAAAATAACCATGAGACATGCATAAGCTGGTGATCAGGAGGATATCTGCCATGGATAAGGCAGCACATTTGTCCTTAGGCATGCAACATCTAAAGAAGCTGTGGGGAGTCAGTACAAGGTGCCAGAGAAGCAAGGCTGGACCGGCAGAAGAGCAGATTTAAGTGTCATTTATGCTGGGAAATAAGTGGGTCCAGGACAGCTGGCAAAGACACCCAGGCAGTGGCTGGGAAGAGGGAAAAGGGAATGATAACAGAGCCTTGAGAGGTGCCAGCAAAGACGGGGGCAGAAATAGAGGATCCATCAGCACTAACTCTCTAATGCCGTCAGCCAGAGGAAGAAACAATAAGCTGGTGTCACATAAACCTAAGGGTGGGAGTTTCTTGTGGAGTAGTGAGTGGCCTATGGTGTCAAAGGTAACAGAGCTATCAAGGAAGAATGAGCACAGAGAAATGACCCTACAAGAAATAGGCACTTAATGTGAAGGATGACAAGACAAATTAGATACTTGGCAGTATACCTAAAGCAACTCCTTCAGCTACTGCGACCACCTACAATGGCAGAGTAATTAGAAGATCTTCCAAACACAGTGATAAATGGTGTGATAGGGGCAGGGAGATCTATGCCTATTTATAAAGTCCCTGTCATCATAGTATCCAGATACCACAGCAGCCAGTTAAAGAAAGATAGTGGCTATCCAGCAGAGGAATATTTTCTTCAGTTTTGGTTGGATGTGCTTGGTATAAAAAGATATCCCAAATAAGCAAAATTTTGTCAAGCATGACAAAAGCAAGGAAGGCCTCTCTACAGCGATGTACTGTGTACATCTTCAGGAACAGGAAGTATTCATGATTTGAAGCTGAAATAAAAACATCTTTTATAAAAATTTGTAATGGTGACCCTCTTCCTGAAGGAAAAAAAAGAAAAAAAGTCTTGACTAGCCTATGCAGGGAAGAGCTGGTGCACAATTTAACTACCAGTGTTAGAAAATCGTGCTTAGGGCTTAGAAATAATGAGCTCCTAATGTGTTTTTCTAATCAAAGTATCAGCATGAAATTCACTGTATTTGGAGACCATCCTATTACCAAGACAGCAGTGTATCAAAAGTTCACTGTGGATATTATTTTTGTGTCTCATCTTTAAGTTAGATTTGCCTTTACCCTTCCCTTTTAATAGTTTTAAGTCAAAAGCAGTAGAAACAAGAGAAAAGCAGTGCTTATCACATCTGTTCCAGCTTCCTTGGACCGACAGACATCCCTGTCAGTCTCAGTTATCTTTCCATGCAACGCTGTTTTGAACAGAGTTTCGATACGCAAAAGTTTTTTCCCCCAAGATTTAGGCACATCGTAAATCAAACAGAGAAGTCACATGATGGGACTTCTTGCCCTGTTTAGTCTATTGGACACAGACAGGCATGTACTGTAGGTTCCTCAATGGCCTATTTTCTAGTAAAAGCATAACATTGTGCAGTTCACATATAATGGTAGGCTTTTCGTGGGTTTTGCCCAGGCTATATTTTCCTGTCACAAAAACAGAGCCATATTTCCACTACTGAATCCACATAATTGTAGCAGCCGTGGACCTGGCAGTGCTTTTAAGGACTGATTTTTTCTGTTTCTCCCTTTGCCTTATGGTACTAACATTCTTCATTCTTCAGAGATTGATCTTCTGTGTTACATTTTGCTAAAAAATTATGCATATGTATAATTAGTGACATGCATGATTATGTTTCTAGGAACATGGAAGAGAGAAGCAGCTTAGGTTTGTTTCTGTTTTTCTTTGTTAAACTAGTCAAAGGGATCCAGGTTGCCTTCACTTAATTTTTGCCTGGTTTTGCGTATCCAAGTTATATGAGCATTGTAAAATTTCATGAGATTTCTCTCAATGCTTTTTCCAAGAACATCTCCAAACAGTTACCCAGGCAATAGTTACTTGATTGTTTTTGTTAGACTTGTCTCATATTCATCCTCATATTTATGCGGACAGACGAATACAGATACGGCCAGACCTCTGATATAGGATACAGGGGAGTGCAATACAGTCTGTAATTAATGAAAGAATAAAGACCTAGAATGCCGCTAGAAGTTCTTTAAACCCTGCCTTAGTTATCTAACAAAATCCACACCAAAACATACGTAAGGACAGAGAAGTCAAGCACTGATGTGCTTATAGTGGTTTGCTTCATGGCATGTGTATTACTTTAACAGCAATTTGATGGGGAGAGGTTGTATGGAGGCTAAATCATACATGCTGCTTGTCTAGTGTACTGCGGAAAGTAACTAGGACTTTGTGTGCAGCCTTGTCCTTAATACACACGCAGTGTGTTTCAGACAGGGATCCCATAAAAGCTGTCATGGTGAGAGGAAGTCGTGAAAGGTTCCATTAAAAAAAAATCTGAAATTACGTGCTTTACTTAACTTGAATTTCACAACACTAAACTATTGCCCAAATTAGGCTCCCAAAGGAACCCATCCTCGAAAAAAATATAGCTAGTAACAGGAGGAAACACTGTCTTGTAGTCAGTAGTTTGCAGGACAGTGGTAGAAGGATGCTGTATAGACTAGTTTTAATAGACAAAGGTGAAGGAAAGGGAGAGAAGTTTAAGGCCCTGCTATAGTCCTCTAACCCACTCTGCACCAGATCATGTGTAGAGAAGGGGAGTTAAACAACCTCCATGAGTACAACAATGTTATGTTCAGGTCTGCCAACTTTACTGCCAAGGATTTTTTATGAACAGCAGGGAAAGACTAATCCTCTGGATTACATTCACAGAACGGTTATAAATAGCAAGTGTTGCATTTTGGGGCTTTGACTCATTTAAAACTGGAATATAAAAACGTGAACTTATATACACTCCACATTTGCAGTTAATTCCAGCCATTTCTCTTGATGTTGTCCAATTTACAGTGTCTTTTGTGTGATCCCTCTGATACAGAGAAACTCTGTGAGAAAGAACAGCAGATAACTGGAACAAAACCCCAACTCTTCAAAATGCCAGTGCAGTACTGATGTGCGGTCTTGTAGCTCCAGCATCAAGTCACTGCCCTGGCTCCTCACTTTCTTTGAAGAAGAGGGAAGAAACAAGGGAAATCTCTCTCAGGCACATTTAATTTCACAGAGTACCAGCCTAGTTTAGGGCCACTCCAAATTAACCCCAGTTTAGAAAGGCACAATCTAAACTGGAGTAGGCAAAAAGTTTTCAGACCGAAGCAATGCAGCAAAAGTTGATGTACCATCCCTGTAAAATATGATTCAAATAGATAGATTCAAACATAGGTTCAAATTTTCTGTTAATGACCCCTTGCTTTATCACACTGTTACAGTAAGAGGTTCATTGCACCAGCTAAGCATCTGCCGCCTTCTGACAATGGAGAGAAAAAAGTTGAACCTTTTTTTTAATGAAAAGGATTTACAATAAGAAAAAGTAATGTGAAAAGACTGTAACTTCCTAGAAAAAAAATATCACATAGCTCTGATGCTAAGATTAAAAACAAGTTGTTTTACCCTTATACACAATGCTTGCAATCTGCAGCTGTTCACAAAGGACCAGATGACTTAATATATAAGCGAGGTTGTTGGCTTTGTTCCCTTCTTTACTTATGAAGGACGTGTACTTTACCTGCTCCAGAATTATATCAAGGTGATCTCCTTGAATCAAGACTTTCTTTTTCACCCTTTGGCATTTGGGAGGGAGGGGAAGAGGAAAAAATAATAATATTTTGCTTTTACTTTGAGAAAAATCTTTCACGCTTCATCTTTAAAGTGCTTTTCTGAGACTCAGAGTGCCAAATATCCCGCATTTTACAGATGGGGAAGGAACTAGATGAAAAATAAGTGCTTTACATTCAGATCTTACACTGATGGTTAATCTTACAATTGCTCTTTCTTTTGCAGTAGCTGGCACATGTCACCTCTATGCAGTTCAGTTTCTCAGGATCTAGGAATCAAATGAGCTACGAGCTGCAATAATATTTCAATATTTGGCCAGCTTCCGTCATAATGTTACCTTCCTGACCTTTGATACAACTGATGGCAGAGTTGATTTTACCACCTACAGCTTGAGGTTCCTTGGCAACCATTACTTTACAGTGGTGCTGGCATCAAGATTAGACTACAAAACTGTGGTTTCCCCATCTCATCATAAAATCTTTTCTTTTTACCCCTATATTTTTGTCTTGTTCTTTGTTTCCTCACTTCCCACATCCCTTTTTAAGATACATTGCTTCCAAGAATGTCACTAACACTATACCTTTTTCTGTTTAATTTTATGCCATGGGTTAAGTTTGGCTCTCTTGGGGATTTCAGAATTAGGACACCTACAGTGGACCGTGTAGGCCATGCTGGCAATGGTACAGGAGACCATTGTACTCTGCATATAGAAGACTGAGTGTGTGCTAAAAGCACAATCCCTGTTAGTGCGGATATACCCAGTATCACTAATTTGCAGGTATCTTGATCCCTTAAGGCTACCACCATCCTGCACTTCGGAGAAGTTCCACTTCAGTGCCGGGTCCTGCACTTGGGTCACAACAACCCCATGCAGTGCTATAGGCTTAGGGAAGAGTAGCTGGAAGGTTGCCTGGCGGAAAAGGACCTGGGAGCGTTGGTCGACAGCTGGCTGAATGTGAGCCAGCCGTGTACCCAGGTGGCCAAGGCGGACAACAGCATCCTGGCTTGTATCAGAAATAGTGCAGCCAGTAGGACTAGGGAAGCGATCGTCCCACTGTACTCAGCACTGGTGAGGCTGCACCTTGAATACTGTGTTCAGTTTTGGGCCCCTCACTACAAGAAAGACTTTGAGGTGCTGGAGTGTGTCCAAAGCTGGCGAGGGGTCTAGACCACAAGCCTCATGAGGAGTGGCTGAGGGAACTGGGGTTGTTTAGTCTGGAGAAAAGGAGGCTGAGGGGAGACCTTGTTGCTCTCTACAACTACCTGAAAGGAGGTTGTAGAAAGGTGGGGGTTGGTCTCTTCTCCCAAGGAACAGGCAATAGGACAAGAGGAAACCACCTCAAGTTGTGCCAGGGGAGGTTTAGACTGGAAATTAGGAAAAATTTCTTCACTGAAAGGGTTATCAAGCATTGAAACAGGCTGCCCAGGGCAGTGGTTGAGTCACCATCCCTGGAGGTTTTTGAAAGACGGGTAGACGTGGTGCTGAGGGACACGGTTTAGTGGTAACTTGGCAGTGCTAGGTAAACGGTTGGACTCGATGATCGGAAAGGGCTTTTCCAACATAAACAATTCTATGATTCTATGACTCCACATTATTCTCTGGATACTTCAGCCGAAGAACCAGATCATAAACTTGCAGCCAGCATCAGATTTTCACAGTGGTTTGTCTGGAACAAAGCTGGACAGTAGAGGGTCCTAAGAAATACTCTTCTTCAGAAACAGGATAGAAACAATTAAAATAAAGGTCACCCAAATCAACATTTATTAGTAATTAGTCATTACCTTATCTGTCTTTACTATCCTATTTTCCTACTGCTTAAGCAGTGAAATCCCAGCAAAGGCCTAAAAATCTACTTTCATACTCTTTTTCAAAGGCTGCCTGCTTTATTTGTAGTTTCACATTCAGAGCCCTAAGTGTGTTATATGTTTTAAATGGAGGTCTCCCCATATGTATGTTTTCTGCTTGTGAGGGATGACATACAAATTACTTCTTCTGGTGGCGATGAGGACCCAAGGTGGTTTTCTATTGTAAGAGGAGTATTTGCATTTCTGGAAGGAGAGAGCTTCAATAGCAACCCCTGTATATCATACACAAGCCCTCAGGGGTTGACTCCACTTATGACACCTTACAGTAGTCATCTACCTTCTCTTCACCTCTCATCTTACTGTTTCAAACAATAACTTTTCTTACCCTCCCATGGCTATAGCCCAGTGCATATACATAGTATAATAGCAGGTATTCCACTTGCACGGATGATTACTTCCCTGGAAAATGCAATGATGTGATGTACTTCCATTCCCCTGTTACTAACAAGCTAAAAGTTCTTACTAGATTTCCAAAGGCCACAGCAGTAATACTGCATGAAAAGTCAGCCTCCAGAACTACAGAGGGAGCTAAGTGTACTTTCATGTTTACATGTTAAAATGATACTATAATGGTACCATGAACGAGAATCAGGATTTCTATTTGTGTAGATTATAGCGTGATCACTAAAGACTCCCAATCGTGCTCTTAAATCAAAGTCACCTTCAGCCTTTGGTAATTTTCTGGCAAAGAAACTACCCTAAATGACTTGGTTTAGAGAGTAAAAATGACCATACCAATACATTATACTGGATCTTCTGGAAAAATTGCTTAAGGTATAGTTACATTGTTTTAGCTGTTACTTGATAGTTTTTAATGTTTCTTTTTGTTCTTTTGAATTTTTAATTACACAGCAAAAATGTTTTAATTATGCTTGTTTAAAAAGAATAAGTGTTATATGGTTTTGTAGGTTATTCAGTTTTATAACATTGTCCATTTACCTTTCCCTCCTGTGTTGCGTATGAGACAGTTGTACTTCTAGTTAGGACAGCTGGGCAGAATATCATCTATCCTATAAAGGATATTTGCATCTTTTGCAACAGGACAAATAGGCAATGCATTTTTCTTTGCAGAAATTAATATTCTTCATTGTAAACAATATAATCCATCACGTTTGGTCCACGTGGTGGAGTGAATATCCTGATAGCATGAAAGCTTGCTGAAAGTACAGTGACCATCTGCACCTCTCTGTTGGGCTTTAAAGGCCAGTTCTCCCTTCTAAAGATTTATAATACGAAGGGCAATTCACTAATTAGTACTGTAAATTAGTGTTGCCATGAGGTTAAAAAAAAAACCTAACAGCCCCTGCAGTATTTCAATTAATGTTATTTTTAATTGCTTGTATTAGCATTTGAGAACAAGATTGATTAGCTTTTGACTGTCAAAGAAACAGAACTTGAAGCTCTTAAATACTGAAATGGAAGTTGTTAATTATACTTAAAAATCCATAGATACTATACATGGAAATCTGGAAGGTCATCTGAGTACCAAAGAGGGTATGTTTCATTTCTGTTATGTTTAAATAAAAATTAAAAATGTTTGCATAGAGCCACATGTATTTCTCATGCTCTCTACTAATTGATCACGCAAATTAACATCTCCAAAATCACTCTAAAAACAAAACAGCTTTAATAGTGCATCTGTTTATAGAAAGTAATTTTAGAAGTTGTTTAACTTTAAAGTGATTAGTTAATTCTCAATTTGTGATTAAAGTGACAAGACCTGAAATTTCTCCTAAAGCTGTCATGAGTTTTCCTCTGTAGACCCCAATTCAACGAATAGTGGCTTTTTGCTAGGATTCGAAAGCTAGCTCCGAGACAAGACTTGTGCTCCTTCCTCCCCAGGTTCAGACCCCACCTGAGGTAGATTTAGAGACCTCAGAATGGGACACAGGAAAGCCAGGAAGTGGAGCAGAGATCTTCCTGTAGTGAGCTAATAAGGGTCCTGAGGCTAGCAGTGCTTTGTAGCGCCTTACGGAGCTGCTTGTGTCCAACAAGGTAGCCACAGGCTGATAATCTTTCCAGAATACATCTGTAGTCATTGTTTAAAAGAAACAACCAGTATCAGTATTTTCTCCATTATTTAATAGGCCCATGTTAGAGCAGTAATCTGGGAAGTAGAACACCTGGATTCATGTCCTTCCTCAGCTAGAAAGGATTTAAATACATCACCCATCTCACAGGGATATATGTTAATATCCAGAATGTTAAAGAGAGGGGATGGTGGAAAAGACAAAAGTTTAAACCAGGTCACTGAAGCTGTGCTGCTTTGCAACAAAACATGAGTGATCCACTGAACCTAACTATTTAGCCTTATTTAATTCTGTAGCTCCTGAGTCCTGACTGGATTTGGGAAGAAAAGAGATATCTTGTCAAAGTATATAATTTTTGCCTGTAGACCTCAAGCACTTGCTTAGGTCCTTTGTCATTAATGGGGCAGAATCTCAGTTGATGTACAATGTTGGACATTTAATGAAGATCTGCTTTCTTAATGACTCTTGGATGTGTGCTTACGTGCTTTGCTGAACTGGAGCCTTCAGCGCAGTTCACAAGTGGAGTGGAGATTGTAGTTCCACATCTGTTTTGTCAGCAGCTGGGCTGGTCTAAGCAGGTGCCCTGTCCTCAGTGCCTCATCCCCACCACTCACTTGACTCCTCAGGCACATATTCTGATGAATAGGATTGTGGAACTAGTGTGGCTAAGAAACCTTCTTTTTTCCCCAAGCCCAATTATTTTTCAGCCAGATTATCTGGGTGGAGGATTGAATCATCAAACTGTGGATATAGCAGGCATACCACTTCAGCTTCTGCTTTTAAATGCAGTGGAAACGTGATTCTCTGACCTTGGTCCCTTTGCTACATTAAGGCTTTGAGATAAGTTTGCTGGAAGAACATCTAACTGTAGATTCTTGTTAGCCTTAAGCATAGGGCAGGTTCCAGAGAGAACTGGTGCACAATGGGCTACAGACCAAAGTACAACTGTCAATGCATGAAAAACTTCAATGACTATCAAAATTTGTGGTGCTTAGGAAATTCATGTCTCTAGCTTAGGTAGCCGCCAAGTGTCCAACTTGAAGGCTGGCTGTTACTTCAGATCTTTCTTAGTCCCGTTTTTCATATATCTTAAATATAACGCATGGAGTACCTGGCTCCTACCACTGCAGAAGCAAAGAATATGGATACTACTTTAGTAGCAAAGACCACAGTAATAACTTACAACATTGTCCTGACTTCCATGTTCTCCCTCTCTCTCTGCTGCCATTTGATTCACATCCCCTCACCAACCTCACTCCTTATCTCATACACTTATAGAAAAAAATTACTGCAGATTATAAGTAGTCATATACTAGTTATTCTACAATACTGCTGCCTGGCTTCTTACTGCTCCACATCTTCTAACTAGATAATAGTAAAAAGTGAAGGACACAAAAGAAAGGGAGATTAAGATAAATGAAAATGAAACTTAAAAATGAGATGAGATAAATAAATATGAAATCTGACATTTTTCGCTGTTAGGAAAGCAAAACAAAACCACATTTTAAGGTGAAAAACAAAAACCTGATGATTTTCATTTTAGAAGAGCATTTTTCAGCTGAAAAAGCTTTCATACAAAAAAAAAATTCAGCTACATGTGTCAAAATAGTATGTCAACTCATCAGAGGACCAGGTTTTTTTAGAGGCAATTAGAAGGTATATTTTAGAGCTAATTTGACTATCTAATGAGAATATCGCAAATGAAGTGATTCAAGATAGCTCAAGTACTAGTGATCAGAGTTTGTCAAGGTCAAAAGTTTCAGTTATTAATATTTATATATATATAAGTGGGCAAATAGTTTATTCACAGTTAATACTTTAAAAAAAATCTGCAATGTAGTGACCAAAAAGGAATTATACCATTCTCTTCTAACATGCTGTTGAATTCCTAACTGCAGTACACATGTCAGATAGAGCACTATATTTAATTCCTGTAGAAACAGATAATAAATCAAACTAAATAGAATTAATAGTGCCTAATTACTAGTTATATACTTCACCTGGAGTATCATATTCAATAGCGATCACCGTACTTTAGGATATAATTGCCCTTCGTGGCTTATAATAGAGAGCCTGAAGTACAATAAACTTCAGAGAAAAACATTAAAAAGAGAGAGAATAAAAACAGCACTTTATTTTTAATATTTGAATAAAAAACTTGAGGTTCAAGGAAACCATCATACATAGGATTTTTAGTAAGTCATAAGACAATGAATTGTGTGAGTGGTGCAAACACATACTGCTGATCTATGAAAAGCAAAAGTAGCCTTAAATTGTTTTAGTCTCTTTTTCCCTACAGCACTGTGACTTTCTGGGAATACGGTACTAACTCTGCTAGAAGAATTAGTTTCTTTTTTTAAAAAAATACTTCACTCTCTGGCATCTTTAACTTGACTTATTTGTGTTGTAACAGTGTCGTGATGTGATTTTTGTCTGAAAAGGAAGAAATATAAAAGCTTTCCTTTCATATAAAACTGCTTTAGGTCTACACAATCTGTTTCTTCTTAACCTGTCATATAAATCAGCTTAGAACAATCTAATGTTGAGGAATCCTACAAATTTACAAATGGACATTGCCAAATGCTGCATAATTGATGTATTGTACATGAAGTCTTAAAAGAGAGTCGGAGACACCAGCCTCCTGAAGACTTTACAAAATGTGCATGTTACTTAGTTTTAAATATTTTTTCTCAAAGAGTGCCTTTTGAGGGTTTGATACATTATTTCCTACTTTATTGTGTCAGTGAGAAGAGTGGGTTAACATCTGTGTCTTATTTTATCTATTTGTATAGAGTGCAAATGTCTACCTATTTATATGTGTAATCAAGCTCTGTTGCTCTATGGCCTTCACTTAATACGTAAGCACCAACTTAAGAGTTTTACAAGTGGACAAAATGAGAGAGAGGACATTAGTTATAATGCTAAACATTTTTCTGTTTTCTCTTCATTGAAATTAAGGACATAAAAATACTTCCTCAGGCTAGACTTAAAGATTAATTTCTAAAGGGCTTTCTAAAAGCATTGCTATGTTAG
This sequence comes from Dromas ardeola, assembly GCA_013398915.1. Classification (NCBI taxonomy): domain Eukaryota; kingdom Metazoa; phylum Chordata; class Aves; order Charadriiformes; family Dromadidae; genus Dromas; species Dromas ardeola. The sequence goes on from VYZM01017054.1 coordinate 25,596, forward strand.
GGAAAGATGGTTCAGCAGTTAAGGATGTGATTATCTTCCTAATCACTGAAATTTTGATATGTATTCAGACTTAATTTTTGCAGACATCTACTTCTTTTTGGCTAGTAAGAGGGGATCTTCTCTCTGTTGGCTGCCCCACTTAGTGCAATGATCCCAGTATGGCTACATGGGTTTTTTTTCCGTTTCAGAAAGAATGACAACCACCCAAAGAAAGAGAGGAAGTTTAAGTTATTCTCTGCGAAACTATGTAAGGAAGGTGACAGGGAAAGCGGGCACTCTTACTTCTTTTACAAATGAAGCAAAAGTCAGGCGTTTCCTGTAGGAGAATTTTGCTGATGTTTTTTCCCTACCAGTGTTTGAACAGCATGACATTTCTCTGCTGAGAAGCTGTTAACTTCCAAATTTTCCCTTCACAAGTGGGAGAATGCTGTTCTAAAGAATGACCATCTCACAAGTTCTACTGTGCATATAGAGAGTCAGACGTGAGGAAGATCTCTGCTGAATATTACTGCTAGCAGGGTTAGGAGCTAGGAGATTATTTGAGGAATCCAGCCTCAGGTCTTTTCATGCAGCAGGTTTTACATGCTTTTGTATATTAAGCTAGTGTCAGACAGAACTGAATACTTTTTTTTTTTTTTTTACCACTACACCAGCAATAAATGGGTCTGTGATGGGAACTCTATATTATATTTCCAGTTTCTTGTAAGTGTATTTTTACGATATACAGTTCTTATTACTTTAATGGAATGTGAATTGATTTGCTTGCACTATAGAAACAGCGAGAGCACAGCTCTGAGAATGACATCTTTCTTGCAATTTCATTTTTTACAATACAATAGGTTACTGAAACACTGCAATCATGTAAGTTTTGATAAACCATTCTTCTATAATTCTTCCTAATGTCAATCTTTACCTTATTGTCCATAAATTTCATTTAACCCTGTTAGGAGTGTCTTTATTGAAAGACAAAGATGCACTTATCTGAAGACACTGAAAGCCTTCACACACCAAGATATCATACCCAACAAAAGATGAATCCATGTTTAAACTTTTTCACACAAGAAGTTTGCTACGTTATCTTGCTGTGTGAGACCTGGCTGGCAGTACTGGTTTCTTCTGTACAGTTCCTGTTGTACTGGAAACATGTTCAGTACCGTGTAGGATGAGACCTGATAAGTCCAATGAGAACCTATCCATGAGCCATTTTGTAAGAAATGGCATGGTTTTGTTAGAAAAGATACCTCATGGAGGGGAAAAGACGGTTAGATCCAATGCACGCATTAAAATAGCATGGCCACAGGAAAAATATCTATACAGAAGGTTTAATGGCAAGAATGCGACAATAGCCTTGTTTGGGCAAGGGAAAATACAGGAGTCTTTTACTGAAGTTTACAGATCTTCCTTAGTAAACTTCTGTGTTAGCAGTAAATTCTAGTTTGGATACTAATTTGATACATTAGAAAATATGCCAAAGTGCACTTTTGTTCTTGTCATGAAAATACGGAGAATAAGGTCTACATATCACTGCTGTGGCAAGTTGACATCCAACAAGATTTATGCTATTTGAAAACCCTATTCTTGCTAAATGCATTGCATATGTAACTTCAGTGTAATTTACTTGGAACTTTGCTGCTACAAATAATGTTAATATCTCCGGTTTGATATGACATGAAATTTATTTAATCTGGTACCTCATTTTGAAATATATTCATTAAAAGTGTTGAATGGAGGAAAAATCTGTCAGCGCAAATGGTGTTCATTTTCAATGTGACAGTATTCACAAGTCCCAAGAAATAGAACAGTTGAATAGATAATGTCACATATCATGGCATTATTCGGATGGTGTGATCTTCTTATTGATTGGACAGCAGTTGCAAATTTAAAGCTTATGCTACATTTCACTAATACCATGACAATGAAGAACATGAGCAATGGTCTGTCAAATGTGTGAAAAATGTGCCATGCAAGTAAATAAAGACACAGTTCGTAATTCTCTGAAAGGAGGAGGATAACATTTGTTCTGGAATTAAGCAATAATGAAACAGAGGCTCTGCTTTGTGCTTTAAACATAAAATGGGGTTATAATGGAACAGCAATTCTTTCATTACTGATGTTATGAAATAGCTGAAATGGTTAGCTTCCCTATGGTGTAAAAGGCTACTTCTCAAGCAGACAGAGACAACTCTATTGAAACTGCAGTTTGTAATCTCTGTACCATTATCAGCCTTTAAGACAGCAGCCATTCTATCCTGTTTTTATTGTTGTAAATAATACTGAAAGCTTTTTTAATAGAGTTCTTCCCTAGTAAAAAAATAAAATCGAACTTGGTTCGTATGTGAGCCACTCATTGTAGCTTGAGTCCAAAGGGCCAAACTAAAAATTTGACTCAAATTCTTAAACCATCTTTCACAAAATTGTCTGGGGAATCCCAAGATGTGGAACAATTAAATGAGTAATATCTCATATCGTAGCATTATTTGGATGGTGTGAATAGTGATGCATCAAGAAACATAACTAGAATTTGTTGTGTATATTTGTATTCCATCCCTCCCACTAAAAGGGGCGGACAAGGGAGTAATTCAGATGTATGAATACATATGCTCAGTGGCATTTTAAATGTTACAGGGTATCCCACCAGGCCTCAAACTGTTACTCTAGAAAGGCACAGGTCTTTCACAGATCCTTTTATCATTTTTGCATGGAGAACACTGTAGGTCATCTCAGTGGCACTGTGTTAAGGCAGTTGAATTTCTCTGGGAGTCTTTCTGGGCTTTGTTGTGTGTTTAAACAGTAAGGAGAAAGCAGCAATGGAGAAAGCAAAAAGGTGGAGTCTGACCTTCAGCTGGAGAGTCAGGGACGTGGCACTTGGAAGATGAGATAGAGCTGAAGGGGTCTACGGCTCTTGAGTTCCCAGGAGCAGAGTAAGAGGTATGTCCTTGCCCACCTCAAGGTTGTATTTTAAGAGCAGTTTCACAGTCACTGTTTACCCTCTGGAGGGCACTCTGGAACAAAATTAGAGCAAACCAACTGGTAAACTTCAAGAAGGGGATAGAGAGTTGCCTTTAAGTGTGCCTTTAGTTTAGGTTGCATAACCACATCTTTACTGCACGTTGCAGCTAGCTTGGCTGTCCCCTTGCGCTTCTTTGTCCTTGTGGAGATACTGCTTGAACAGCATCAGGCGTATGGAAGAACCTAGTGGCAAAGAAGGGCTTCAAAAGGATTTTGATGTTGCTTTCCACAAAACCAAGTATTTACAATCTATAGGCTGGCTGTGAAGGTAGCGTACACATGAACAGGGACATCTCAGAAGAACCAGCACACTCAGGTACTCATAGGCTTAATTATTCTTCTAGTCTAGTGCCCTATCCACTAGCCTGGAATTATTCTTCTAGTCTAGTGTCCTATCCACTAGCCTGGATCGGCATTGTTTGGGACATAGATTTTGTTTATTTTCACTTGCTGAATTGTTTGCTGAACTGAATTTTTACAGCATGTGGACAGAAATATCTGTATGCATCTTTTGCAAGCAGGGCTGTTTTGCCAGGTGTTGTGGGTGTGACTGCCATCATTGGCACAGCATCCTCATTGGAGCTGGAAGGGCAATGGAAAAATTTCATGGTTGTCTATGTTGGGTTTTCTTTCTCCTGAATATTGCTACTTTTTCATTTTCATTTCTTTGGACAATTCTGCCAAAAATCTCCACCTATCAGCCAGGTTTGCACTTCGTTCTGGCATGCGGCTTGTCTTTTGCCCATATTTTTCCTTATTGCTATGCACTTTGGAAAGGTGGGAGGGGAGGTGCCAAAATGGATTGATTTCTTCCAAAGGTCAGCTCAGGGAAACGGTAGGCCTACAGGCCTGATCCCAGTCACACTGACAAATGTCAGGTACAGCTCTAGACCTTTTCAGCCTGGCAGGCTGCATACCCTTGTTTCAGCCCCGGGGGAAGCCATGTCAGGGAATGTTTCCCATCTCTTACTGTCCTGTTCGCAAACAATGTGTCCTGTGAATGCCTTATCTGCATCAAAGTACTGTGCAATAAAGTCAAGCACTCCTGGCCTTACTTGCAATGAATCTCTAGCTCCCAGGAAGCACTAGATTCTCAAGAACAATGATGAATTTGTATCATCAAAATGCATTTGTCCACTCATTCTTGGCATGCACAGAATTTACAGAATCCCAGAATGGTTGAGGTTGGAAGGGACCTCTGGAGGTCATCTGGTCCAACCCTCCCTCAAGAAGGGACACCTGTAGCTGGTCACCTAGGACCATGTCCAGGCAGCTTTTGAATATTGATGAAGACGGAGACTCCCCAACCTTCCTAAGCAACCTGTGCCAGTGCTCGGTCACCCTCACAGCAAAAAAATTTTTTCTTATGTTTAAATGGAATTTCCTGTGTTTGAGTTTGTGCCCATTGCCTCTTGTCCTGCAGCACTGAAAAGAGCCTGGCTCTATCCTCTTTGCACCCTCCCTTCAGGTATTGATGTACATTGATGAGATCTTCCCCTCTCAAGCCTTCTCTTCCCCAGGCAGAGCAGTCCAGCTCTCAGCCACTCCTCATAGGAGAGGTGCTCCAATTGTCTTTGTGGCCCTTCACTGGACTGTCTTCAGTATGTCCGTGTCTCTGCTATATTGAGGAGAGAGCAATGTCCAGTGCTGTCTCCTCATCTACCAGGTCGAATACAGGAGGCATGGTGAATGAGGTGCTCCTGAAAAAGCTTCTGTTAATGCCAGACAATCTGTATGCCCACAGCACAGAGTTGCCTGCAAGAGGGAGGAGCTTTGAGGGTGGACTTTGGGCAAGCTAGATTGCCCTGGGAGAATAAATGTGGTCTACAGACCCCAACAGCAGTGATTCACAATACGGAGTTAATAGGTAAGCATGATGAAGTTTAATCAGAAACAATCCTTTATTCTCCCTAAACCTTTGAAACTGTATGTATGTCAGTCATTCCACCCCAAGAAATAAGGCTGAAAAAAGTTTTTGTATGTATAATTTCAGGAACTGTTCTTCTTTCTAGAATGAGGAACTGCTGCACAAGGAAAACAGATGAAATTATATGGCACAAATTTGTGGCTTACAGAAAACCAAAATAAGCAATTTGAGTCAATTAGGTATGTGCTACAAGTCATTCTACTGTGTGTTTTACAAGTGAAATTTTCAATCTTCTGACACAGTCTATATATTCTGCTACAACTGTTCAGATCGGTTATGACTTCCTTTTCTAAAACAGTAAAATAAGCAGCAGCCCAGTGTTTCAGCTGCCGTCTGCCACCCCACGTGATCTGTCCTTAGCGCCAGCAGTGCACCAGCGATGCTGAGCAGTTGCTTCAAGAGAAGCAGAAGACTCCAAACCTCAGCAAAACCATTCAGCTGTGTGTGCCCTGGAGTCACAGCCGTGGAACATGTCAGGAGAGCAGCAAAACATTGCAGTTCCTCTACAGGATATTAAGGGATCCTTTATCTTGCTACGACCATTCATAGGCCCCTATCACTTTCAGATGATGGCAGAAAATCGTTGGCACTAAAGTCCCTACTGTCCAGCAATGACAAAGAAAACGTCACCATGTATCAATTGTCTTGTAGCAATTGTCACCGAGCACTGACAACATGCAAAGTGCACTGCCATTCCAATTATTAAAAGGTCTTTCAGTCCAACCTGGTTTTCCCCAAGGTAATTGATATCAATTTATTTATCTAGTTTTTCCTAATTACAAGAAGAAGAAAAAATGGCTTAGTGAGATGCATTGGCATTTCATAGTGTTTTCAGGGGAAAAAATCCCCAGCAAAGTAGACAAAATATGCTTCTGTAGGAGAATGTGATAAGTCATTCTCTATTGATTTTAAAACTTCACATGAGGAAAGTTTTGCAGTGTTTAAAATGAGATTGAAAAGTGAATGCATTGGATTTTTTTTTTATCTGTATTATCAAAGTCTAGGGTTGGTTTTGATTCAGTCTTTTTTTTTTCCTGATGAAATGTTTCATGTTGTAATGTAATAGAATTAATAAGATCTGATACACTGACTTTTAATGAAATTTCATTTTTCAAAAATAGGCACATAAAAATGTCTCCATAATAAACTTAATTAGAGAAAATAGAAGATTGTATTATTTCATCATTAATACAAAGAGATGGATAATTAGGAGGATGCGATATGCATATTGAGTGAAATCAACCCTCCTGCAGGAGGCTGGAGTACACGGGCCCTTAGTGGGAAGTTATTTAAACCAAGGAATGGGACTCCAAGCCCCACCACTAGCTTGCTAAGCATATAGTACTCCATACGCTTCAAAAGTTCTTTTCAAACTCAGTGTTCTACGGCCTCTCTCCTGTGCTTTATTCTTTTTTTGTTCTTTTTGGTGATCTGGTGCAGTTTCGCTGTAGCCTAAATATTATAGTCTAATTAGTAGCCTAAGTGCTGGCCATTTAGTTCCAGTTCCTACTGAAATAAGTCCAAAACATGCTGCATTTTCCATATTCATTCAGTCTCCCTTCCTGTTCCTTATCCTTTTGTTAAAGCTCTGCTTTCTTGGTTTCAGTAATTTCCCTGACATTTTTCTTCATTTTCTTCTAGACGAGTATATCTTCATCTGCCTCAACAATGTTATTGTCAAGGTCTTATTTCATTATATAACTCCTGCTTACATCAGTTGATACACTGCACATGTCAATATTTTTATTAACCAGATTTTACCAAGGAAACAGCAAAAATCCTCCATTTAGCCTGAAACCACTTTATTTGTGAATGTAGTAGAAACTGTGTTATTCAAAATACTGTGTTGATGACTGAACCAGTTTCAGTTTTGCTGGAGCATGGAGCGAATTAATTTTCTGATGCAATCAGAATGAAAGGTAGTTTTTCAGCTGTTGAGGGTGAAATTCACTCCTGTTCACAGGGTCTGTACAAGGACCTCATTTAAGTTTAGCTGATGCATGAGACCTTGTATGGGTACTCTACATTGACGGAAATTTATAGAGCTGATTTGTTCAGTCTATTATATTAGTACTGTTCTGAATAGGCTAAAGCTCTCATTGGTGGTTTTCCCCCTGTAATTCCATTCTTTTTACCCTGTTACCAATTTTATGACGGGTATTAAATTAGTCCTGTCAAGGATGGTAGCTTCCCAACCTGTCCTAAAATATCGCTAACTTGTTTAAAAAAGTACAGCCAATATATTTTAAAATTAATGTTCTAAATGATGCTTATATTGAAAATGAAGATTCTCGGTGACCAACATTTGTAAGAAACTATGTAATAATAAATTAGTGTAACAGGATTTAGAGAAAAAGTAGCTAGTAAAACATTTGCATTTCAAGCCTAGAAACAACAAGGATATTTTGAGAAGTATTACTCACTGTTCTTCCAAATTAAGGTGTTCAAGGTGACTTCTAAAATCACTTGAAATCAGTTTTTCTGATGGATGTGGCATGGTTTGGTTTTCCACTGTGAAATGTCTGTCATGTAGTGGGACTTTTTTGTGTGTGTTTGGGGTAGAATGTTATTTGTTTTGGTTTTAAACAATAGTTTATATTCCAGGCAGCTGCAATAAAGCAGCATGCTGTACCTTCTTCTTACAAAACCTGGACTGAGAACTGGAAGCATGAGGAACCAAAGCTAACTTGAAATGTCAGTGAAGCGTATTCCTGACTATGAATTCCCAGAGTCAGGATTTTAAAAATGAGCCTCTCAGTTTCATCCTGCCATTTGTGTTTTCTGTAGATGTGTCCATGCCCTTACTCCCCAAACCATCTGTAGCAGTGCAGCTCCACCACTTGACTGAAGCCTTCCACAGGCTGTCTCAAAAGCGCATCAGTGTTTTAAGATCAAATTAATATTTCCCCATTTAAAATTTTGACACTGTGAAAAGGGCATTTTTTCAACTGAAGATTACTGCTGCGAGTTGCTCCTTACCCCTTCTAACAAATGATTTATTTTGTTGATACCTCATGACAGTGGAACTGGTGTCCAAGTTCAGACAAAGACTGGTCATACCTGACTAGCAGTCTCAGTGATTAAATGTTTGTAAAGAAACTTCTGCAGGGAAGGTGTCTGCCCGTTATTCTGTGGGTTCATTTCATGCCAGCCTGGTCTTGCTATATTTTGTAGTGGCCTCAAGGTCTACTTGTTTCCACTTCAGAACTCTGCACAGCTCTGTGTGCTGCTGGGCGTTCCCATCTCCTCCACCTCCTTCAAGGTTGGTAGAAATGTACCACTAATCCTTCTTCTCAACAGGGAAATATGTCCCTCATACACCCCCAGAAGCCGAATTCCTGCAGTAGGTTCTGCCATGAGGAATCACAGGTGGAGGCAAGCTCTGAGCTCTCTGACTACCTCCTTGGGGCTCACAGTAGCCTCCCTCCCTAAATGACATCCCCTCTTGAAGATCCCCCTCTTTCCATAGGTGCTGTGTAGGGTAAGCCAGGCATCTTGCTCCAGGCTCCGAATGCCACTGCAGAGGTCAGATATCTGTAAAGCAGGCATCACCAAATGTAGGCACTTTAATTATCACCTACCTCTTCACTCAGTGTTAATGGCTGGTCTCCTACAGGAGGAGAGGCAGATGTGAGATGGCTCCCAGGCCGCATCAACTAACTTGCTCTAACCACCCACCGGGGCAGAGCCGCAGCCAGCGTGGGTGAGCTGCCCGAGTTAGGGACCTGAACTGCAGTGGTAGCAGGACCTTTTTCTTAATTTCAAAGCATGCCAGTAATTTCTTAAGTATGGTCCCTTCTTCCTCCACAGATGTGGTGCTTGGTTTCTACCTCAACATCAATAGTGGCCTCCAGACTATATCCATCCCAAGACAGAAACAAAAGATGGAAAGGCTAAATAATGCTTTGGAAGTGTCCCCAGATCTCTCCTTTAACCTTAGAGGGTTTCTAGCTGAATAACTTTGATTAGATGTCTGATTTTAGATGATGAGATTTGGATGAGTCACACACTATGAAAAGACAACTTTTTCTCTCTCCATGTGTGGTAGTTTTCTTCATAGCTTCTGGAGTCGGTCTCATATGATTTCCCACTGTGAACTTGGTCTAATTCCCCATCTTTTTAGAGGCCCATTTATAGCTCCCTTGCATCCCAAGTAGAATAAGTGGGTCCCAACAGTCACCAATAAAACAGCTGTTAACAACCCATTTTAGGCAGATTTTGAACTCTTGGGGAAAGACTGGGGTAATGAAGGCTACCACTGCAGGCCAAGATGCCCCAGCTTTTCTTCAGCATTTAGAAGCATCAGTCTGCCCTACCTGGCTACAATGCATAATTCAATTAGCATTATCCCTTAAATGTCTGTCTGCTGTTATCCAAACTTATTCCCTGTTTACTCCTGTGATCCCCTTTATAGATGCATTTCCTATTGCCATCAGTCTCTATCTTTTTATGTCATTTTACTTCTCTGCTAGAAGCCATATAATTCTTATCAGCTCCCATAGTACATCATCCAATCCTCCTTTACTTTATATTGTATGTTGCTATCAATATTCCATTCTTATAAATTTTTTAATCTCAGACGAGAATATTGTATCATCTTTACTTTGCTCTGATAAAAGAAATGTAATATTTTGGTATGGCAACTACTCTGTAATCCACATGAATATACAAGAGATTTGTTTTCTGCATTGAAAAGAGGTCTTTTTTTTACAGTATCTTTAAATCAGAAAAGACATTACATTTTTTTTAACATGTTTTCTCCTTAAAGGATTAATTTAGTGCTCATGAAAGCTGCCACATTGACAGCTCTGAGAAAAGAAGACTATTTAATTGGCCATGGAAAAGATAAGTAGCAGCAGTGTAAGCTTCCTAGACTGCTTATGCATTCACCTGGAAAAATCTATGATCCTGCTCCCATTCAAGTCGATGGCAAAATTCCCTTAAACTTGGTACTTCATTTGGCTTCTGAGCCTGCCCATGGAAATAATCCTTATGGCAATGGTAGATGTGCTGTGTTCTTAAAATTCTTCTCCAAGCGGAGATACTGTGAATTTGTTCTGAGAACTGAGCGCCTTTCTTATGGCCACATCTCCGGCTGCTGTCGATCTGTGCCAGATTCACATCAGTCACATAGAGAAGAGAAGGGGTATAGGTCTTTGCTGCTCTCTCAACCCCCCGGTGCTATGAAAACTGTGATGGTATTAACTGTGTGTGATATATTACAAATCTCCTTCAAAGTCTCATGTTAGCACTAAAAGAAGTGAGAGACTTTATCAATAAATAGTGTATGGTGTCTACCACTGTGGTTTGTAAATGTTATGCCCAGAAGAAATCTTATTTTATAAACAGATGGATCCTTTTTACTTGACTCACTAATGCTTTACAATTAACTAATTAACAGGTTTATTGCCAAAATTAGCAATAAAACGTGTTCAGGAGTTTTGACCAAAGCAGTCTTTGGCAATTACATAGATAGAAAACAATCTGCATGATAGTTTGAGGCTAAACGTTCCTCAGATCAGAATTTAACCTGCTGTTTTCAAATAAAAGTTGACAAATAGGAAACCAAACCCTGCAGATTTTCTCAACCATTCCATATTTGAGGGCCTCAGCCTTAATTAGTATTAATTACAGGTAACACAACAAAAGTTTGAAGGGCTGATTATGCACTTTCTAGACAAACAAACCAGTTTAATATCCTACACTTTGATGGACTAGCTTCTTTCAGGCTCTTCTAATGATGTAGTTCTGGGTCAGGAATCATTGTGCTTTTCATGCTATAAATAATATTTGGTTTTAAAGGGCACCCTATCATATAGAAATATATAGCATAAAGGACATTTAAAATCTGATTAGTTAATATTACTGCAGGTCAGGAAGAGAAGGATGAATTTTTCATAAAAATAGACTACTGACTTTTGAGTAATGAATGGCACAATTCCTATGTAAAATGTGTCCCTTTCAACTTGACACCCAAAAATGCAAATGAACAAAACCCACAGATCAGAGTTTTAAAAAATCTTACACATTCATTTTGTAGGTTTCTCTCTAGAATTGATTAATAGATGGGGACCAGTGATTCCCTCACTCCTGACCATGATGGTTTCAAATGAAAACATACACAAAAATACAAGATATAGTCAAGACAAGTCATAGTCAAGTCAGGAAGAGAGTAGTCTGCAAATATATCAAGTTGGTGTTTGTGTGTCCATCCATATATACCAATTCATAGAATTATAGAATCATAGAATCATTTGGGTTGGAAGGGACCTTTAAAGATCATCTAATCCAACTGCACCTGCAATAAGCAGGGAAATCTTCAACTAGATCAGGTTGCTCAGAGCCCCATCCAACCTGACCTTGAATGTTTCCAGGGATGGGGCAACTACCACCTCTCTGGGAAACCTGTTCTGGTGTTTCACCACCCTCAGCGTAAAAAATTTCTTCCTTATATCTAGTCTAAATCTACCCTCTTTTAGTTTAAAAATGTTACCTCTTGTCCTATTGCTACAGGGCCTGCTAAGAAGTTTGTCCTCATCTTTCTTGTAAGCCCCCTTCAGGTACTGGAAGGCTGCTATAAGGTCTCCCCGGAGCCTTCTCTTCTCCAGGCTGAACAACCCCAACTCTCTCAGCCTGTCCTCATAGGAGAGGCGCTCCAGCCCTCTGATCATCTTTGTGGCCCTCCTCTGGACCTGTTCCAACAGGTCCATGTCCTTCTTATGTTGGGGGCCCCACAGCTGGATGCAGTACTCCAGGTGGGGTCTCACCAGAGCAGAGTAGAGGGGCGGAATCACCTCCCTCGACCTCCTGGCCACACTTCTTTTGATGCAACCCAGGATGCGGGTGGCTTTCTGGGCTGCGAATGCACGTTGCCGGCTCATGTCCAGCTTTGCATCCACCATTCAGTATTGATTTATTATACTATCCAGTGTGACCCATTGTGCTTTCTTCTTGACATTGCGTCTTGCAAACTGTTTATATTTTTCTTTTTGGACAAGATCTGTCTGCTGAAGGTAACACTTAAACTGACATTGTATTTTACAGAGCACTCAATTTTTAGTAGAATGGACAGAGAATTAAGTGCATAACTCTATTACCAAGAAAGGACGTTTTTGAATTCCATTTACTAAAGACTCCAAAAAAAAAATATTATTATTTCCTCACAGTTTGTGCCTTATAAGTGACCAGAAAAATAAAATTTCTTTTTGAATAATGATATAAAGACTGTGTAATATGGATTTATTAAGAGATGACCAGGTATTTGTTTGGATAAGATGTCAATACTGGAAAGTTTGTTTGGACTGGGAAGTTTGTTAAACTTAGCTATTGTCTTAAATGAAATTTAAGGTCGTTTTTTCTGAAATTTAAGGTCGTTTTTTCCGACAATTGCATTTTATCTGATTGTTATGCTAATTTTTGTTGATTTCAAAAGGACTGCTCCTTTTCTGACTCATAGTTATGTGAATGAAATATACACATACGTTCAGATTGGTTTTGAAGATAGTCCTTAATTTTATATTTAACAGTGTTAATATATTTGTTTTTCTTACTGTGTATGGTACATTGCACTTTTTAAGAAGTCCATTGTATTATGGATTCATTTAGTGAAATGAAGCATATTTGCAGTAATTTATTCACAATGGGCCTCTTGTGTTTGTGTGTATTTGAGAAGGACTCTGCATGAGAGGTCATAAAGATAGGGGAAGGATGGAATTGCTTTAGATTGCAGGAAGTTTGCTTCTTTAATGTTTCTAGCATATACACCGTCCAGAATATTTTATGAAGAATGTATGTACTAAAAGGCAAAATTTCAGTTTATATCACTTTTCTTTTAACTGGTGGATGTTATCATTCCATTAGAAAGGAATGTTATAATAATAGAAACACTGAAAGATTTAAATATAGCAGAGCTAGTGGACAGTGCTATAATATACAATTTATCCTATTTGATACTTGTTAACAAGGGCAGTGATCCATGAAGAAGATTCTTCTTCGAGTTTTTGTGTCTGAGTTTAAATTAATGGTTTGGGAGTAGAGTCTATTACTCCGTGCTGTATAGCTAGCAATCGTTTAAATTCAATACAAACTACACACAGACTGGGGTTCTCAAGGTGCTAGTTATGGTTGTGATTGGCAACCAATCATTTCCTTCTCATTTTCATTACAATATGTCATCAGAAATACAAGTTTGTAAGATGCTGCTTCTGTTTACCATATGTTTGATATTCATGTCTTCAACTGCAGGGGAAAAAAAAAGGAAGAGTAACTTAGCAATATTACTACCTTTTTCAAATATGAAGTCAGTACATACATTAGTTTTCAATCTATCTGACCTTTAAGGATTAGTAAAGGAGAAACAGACATCAGCAAACAGCATCTGAACCTTTAGGGACAGTTGATGTAATCATATGCCGGCATGGCCTACACAGCAGTATAGTGATTCCCAAGAATAATAGAGATGTTATGTCAGTGAAACAGAAATCATAGAATGATGATCTGAGGATCGGCAAGAAGGAAGGTCTTGACCTTGAAGAGGTTTAACAGTGCATTCTGAACAACTATCTGGGACATAATTAAAGGCATTTTAACATGATAAGCCCTGAAGAACGCAAACCATCATCTGTGCACACTGAAGAGTAAAAGACATTGCTTTTATAGCTGTGGAGCTTATGGTCAGAAGTGATATGAAATATTAGAAATGTTACAGTAATAATTTTCATTTGCAGCTTTTTGCCAGTGAATCTCTGGAATGGCATTAAGTATTTTTCACTCCAGCTTGCCCTGTAATATTGGAGCGCCTCTGTGGTCTTTTTTTTTTCACATAACTGTGTGTGTAAAAGTTGCAAGCAAACAGGCATTAAGACGATGTCTGTTATTCAAGATAACAAAAGACTAAGGAACAAGAGTTCCCAAAGACTTTTTGTTAAGTTTGACTTAACAAAAGAATACATTCCCAGATCTCCTGAAGTCTCTTATAAGAATGCAAGTGTGGTATTTCAAGGGAGAAAATAAATAAGTCTCGTTGACTTCTGCAACCTAATTATTGTCAGAAAATGGGAAGATGAAAAGAAAATATCTAGATGAGGAAACTCAGCACATTTTCTTTTTTCTTCTTCTTCAAACTCTGAAGCAATCTAATCAATATCCCCTGGACCACATAGAGGGCACGGTGTAATTTAGCTCTTCTCTAAAACAAAGGATGGACTATGTAATCCACCCTGTGGGTTCATCACAATAAAATTGAAAACCAGTGATACATTACATGTGAATTTATCTTCTCCCGAGAAGTATGCATGTGTCCAGAGCAACGAGAAGTCCATGTAGTTGAAACAGAGGTAAGTGCTTTTTATTATTACCGGGGAAGTGCCATAGTTTGCCTGCCTGTTTATGATTGATAGCTTTGGCTCTTAAAGTGACTCCCTGAATGCCTCTTTTCCTTTAGTTAGGGATTTATTTCTCACAAGCTATTGTAGTATCTCATTTCTGTATTTAAATTTCGCCAGTCAGTCTCATATCTGACTGTGGGGCTAAATCTGAGGCAAAACATCGTACACTATGCAATTAAAGCATTTGCATTGTCTCCTTAGATGGTTGCCTCTTTCTCTAAATACTTTAACTTGACAGAAAATTCATCCTCCACATACTCAAACTAACTATCCATCTCATAATCATTCTGATTATTTGTCTTAATAATCAGCACATTGAGTCTAGATCTGCTCCTCAGTGAGGTTTGTCTGCTGGGAAAGATTACATTTATAAATGTCACATGCCTTTCATTTTGGAGTGTATATGGCAAAGGTGTCCCAAAGTCTGCCTACAGCACAATAAATATGTTATTCTCACCGTCACTGATCTTGCACGCACCTAATGAATGAGTTTTATTTAAACTTTTAGGGACATCAAGCTTTGGGCTAAGAACAAACATGGTAAAGTTAATCTCAAAAGTTTCTTCGAGAGAGGTATAAACAGATAACTTTATGATGGACTTCTGTGTTTCAGCTGAACCATGGTGTTTGATAAGCAACCCAAACCAGCACATGACGTCTTAAAAGGACTTACTCTGGATCAGAAAGTGGAAGTGATGGCAGCCACGTGTAAGATAAACTCATACGGTTGTGTTCAGAGATTTGCCAAGGGCCCTGTCACCAAAGAGCCCAGTTCTGTTTGGAGCCTTGCTTTCTCAGCCTCTCAGGAGCTGCTGCCTCACCCTCTTCTGATACAATCCTGCGCCACAAACTTCAGTGGTGACAGAACTGAACCCCATCTGAGGTGCAAGGTGGGCTCCCTGTGCCTGGGTCTGTCAGGACAGGAGACACGTAAACAGCTTTCAGTAGACAGAGAGACATTCTCAATCCCTCAATTCCTCCCCAAATACGAAAATCAACCCTGTTATGTTTTTAATATCTTTTTATCAAAATCATATTGGAGATTTATACCACTGCTGCTGTCAAATATTTGTAAAAGCCTCACAACTGCATGACATCATTCAAACGTTTACTGCATGCAGCCTGTTCTGAAACGAAAGCTACTGCCTTCATTTACACCCACTAGGAATCTCCAAATTGAGTCACTTCCCCAAAAGGTATAACGGATTCCTAAAATGCTAAATTAATCTGAAAGATTCTGTAGAGTCTTGCATATAGATAAACCGCCACAAGTGTAATGTAACAACTATAGCAGTCCCTCTGAGATGAGAAAGATTACTTCCCTCCATCAGTTTTTTATTGTTCTCTGCTGATAAGGCCCTCTACCACCCTTAGGGTGCTTCTTTTCTGTTTAACCAAGAATGAAGAAAGCTATTTTTATCACTGAACAATATTTAGTTCTGTATAAAAATCTTTCATTTTTTGACATGTTTGTAATGCTTTGAGCTTAATGCCTCAGAGAAAGACGAGCTGTTCTCAGCGTATCCATTCGTGGCACTCAGCAGAAACTGTTTGATTTCCTTTGTTTATTAATCTTTACATCTATGCTCTGCTTTATACTGCGTGTATAACAGCATTCATAGCTTTTATTTATGTCTGTATTAGCCTCAACACTGATATACATTGCTAATTAAAGATGTACAGCATTTATTTAATGCCATGAAAAATGCAGACAGTTTCCTGCCTTGTAAACTGGAAGGCTAGAAAACATTTAATCACATTAAGGGTGACCAAGAGTTTACCTCCTTCGCATGGGTTTCCAGTAGCCACAGAGAAGTAGGGGAAAAGCGCAGTATTTATTTTCTGCATAAATGTTTTTCAGAATTGAAACTCCAATCAGAGTGGGAAATTTTCAGAGAAAAATAAAATATCTTCAACTAACAGTGCTGGTTTATGCTTTCAGTTCACTCACCTCCTTCAGGAAAAGGCTAACAGTTTCAGACTACCTACTGACACTATTAAACAAAATTAAATAAATATTAGTTCAAACGTTATGCAGCTAAAGGAGAACAGTAGATTTTGTGCCTGTATAATGCTGCTTACGTAAGCACAATGCTAACTACCTCGCAGGCATTGATTTGCATGGTATCTGTGGAAAATGCTCCAGACACAGACAGATTAATGAGCTCCTCTGCATTTAACCACCTTCGCCATTAATTCTGAGACTCAGAGGAAAGGAGAGGAGAGGTATCCTCTGATACAAATCCATGTATTCTCTCAACTCTCTCAAAAATTCAGGCTTTTATATTAAGATCATGATGTACCAATGGCAAGCAAACAGCGATGGCCACGCTTTACTGAATTTTATTCTGCATTTCATTTATTTTTACTATACTACATCTCTATTGAGGCTTTTAGTAAAATGGAGTCTGAGGCTCACTATGTCCCGGCTACATCAATGAAAAGATGGCAGACATTATTATAGGTTGCAATAAAAATAATGTTTCTAATATTTTTGCTCCCTTCTACCAATTTCCAGGTTCTCATGGATTTGTGGTTTTCCAGTTTATTTTTGCTCTGCTAAGAAATCAGTGCTAAAACTCAAATCTATTCTTTGTATAGTCTGGTTTATTTAGCCCCACTCACCCTCAAAAAAATGCATATCCCATCTATTTTCCAAGAACGGAATGGAGAGACATCGTAAGAACTTTCCTTGATCAGAAGCCTGGGGCTTCACATTGCTTTGTACCCAATAAGCTCAGTCTTGTCTCTTCCACCTCACAACTTCTTTTTTTCTTAGCTTTTTACTTGCAGTAGGATCAACTTAGTTTCCAGGTCTCTTCCTTTGCTCCTGGGAAAGATCATTGTGGTTTTGCTTTGAGCTACTTGGATGCCCACCACTTCCAGTCGCTGGTCCAATGACTGGAGCAATCTGCTTATTTGTCGAGCAGGTTGATTGCTCCGTCTGTGGGTAGGAGGGTGGACATCAAAGAAACCACAATCAAAACCACCAAACATGAACTACGTGGGGAAAAGGTGTTTTGATTTATTGTGGCCTTAGTGGTAAAGTACTGTCCACTTCAGTATCCACCGAATCTGAAAAATACTTCTAAAAAATTTAAAAATTCCAGACAACTTTGCTCCAAAAGAAGATTCTAAGTATGATAGGGAGAAAAAGAAATCACAGTCAATCCATCAGTGGTATTCTGTAGATGATCTCCTCTGATTTGGCATCCCCAGGTCTTTCAGACAGAGCATCTGAATATTTGAAAAGATTAGCTCATGTCTTTTAAATGGCATTATAGTAAGTTACAGGCATGATAACATCAAACTTCACTTTTGAACAATGAAGAAAGAGTTCCTAAATCATTTAGATACTGAAAATTAAAGTGGTATCCAGAAAATAACCTGGGAAACTATGTACAGGAAAGCTTTCTGGCTTTCTACACGAAAAGAAGCTACAGATAACTAAATTTAACTAAATGCCTGCCTAAATCTCCTTGACAGAGAAAACCATCAGTCTTTTGGAAAGCACATGTCTCATTGATATTGACTGCATTTCTGGTCTCATTTCTTGGCTTAACCTTTTGTACAGATGACATGAAGAAACAGCACAATTCGCTTGCTCCTTGTAACACTTTATACAGAGCTAGACACTTCACAAACCAGTCTAGAAGAACTATGCAATCTGATGAAAAAGGTTTGACTTTCACTCTGTTAACCAAGTATCTGTTCACCGGCATATGTGAATAATAACTTCTCCATCCTTGAATTAACATTATTCACTAATTTGGAAAAATGTAGGCAATGCAGAACTGAAGAAAGAAATGTAGAAAATGCAACTTTTCAAGAATAAAATTAAAACATTGAGGGTTTATTTATATTTGTTTTATTTTTATTTACAACCATCTTTATTAAGAGTAACACCACTACCCCAAACCTTCCAAGAGCAAAATCCATGAAAGGATTTGTTACAATCAGTAAAATAATGACTTAAAACTAGCATGAAAGGGTGTTGCTTAGAATCATAATCAAGGTTTTAAGAAGCATCTCAGACTAAGGGTGCCAAGGCTTTCCTTCCCCTGAAATGAAATGGGAAAGAAATTGGCCTTCTCTTTTACAGAGAAGATGGAAGGCAAAATAAAATATCATTCTTTATTCTTAAATTGCAGTGCAAGACTGAGATATTGTTCTTGATGTTCCGCCCCACTCAATGAACCTTCTGGGCAGCATTTGTTATGCTTAATAATGTCAAGGAACAAGGAAATTTTAGCTGTAGTAACCATAATAATGTCTTATGTTCCTTCAAGAATAGTCTTTTGGCTTGGGGCTTGCAATCCTCCTGCTGTCTTCATCTGTCTGATCTGAACTTTTGGGGCCAAATTATGCTAACTAGAGCTTTTTGTCAAATGGAATGAACCTGATATACCTGCTGTCATGGATAAGTGAGGGAAATGGGAAGGCTGCATGCCTGCAGCCATCACACCATGTCTGAAAGGAGAAAAGAAGACAACTGGGATCGCGTTGAGCAAATTACAGTAGTTGGATATGACTGAATTACGCAAATTGCAGATCAGTGCTGAACTGAGCTGATATTATACAATTATCTTTTAACTCTTCCCTTTGATTACTTGCTCCTAAACTAGTGGCCTGGAGGGAGTGGAAGGGAAGTCTGTAGATACTTCAAATGTCCTCCTAAATGTGCAACTCTGCCAAATAGTGATGGCAGCTACAAAGATTGAGTGCAACACATCTAGTTGCAAGAAAATAACAGGAAACTTCCTTCCTCCCCCCTTTACCTGTCATGCTCTTATTTAAGATCTGGTAAAATAAAATAACTGCCCTGGCACCCTTAGCATCTGCTTCCCACCCATAATGGCTCTTAAGTCTGTTTTGAGAATGAACAGATGATAGATTTTTCGTTCAAAGAGGGGATTGTGAGGGGCAAAGAAGAAAGAAAGGCATAAAAGCCATTCAGGGACAGATCAGAATAAGTATAACTGCAACGTTGCCAAATCTACAGAAAAGGGAGTAGTTTTCTCTCTCCTCTCCATTAGAAGTTGCAGTTAAGTATATATACACCTTGCGGATGACTAAGTCCGAGCCATGGGCTTTGGAGGGCCTCCTGCTATATCCAAACTAGGACAGAGACATTCACACCCTTCAGCTCCGAGAGGGAAGCTGGTGCTTCCCAGCCCAGGGCAGTGTCTGCCATGTGAGGCTTTCCCCTGCTTTTCCAATACACAGTCAAATGGGACAACTGACACTGCAGATGGCTTACCCTAATTTGCCTGCCTTTGCACAAAGACTGAGGAGGAGAATCACAGTTTCACAGCTGGAACTGGCTGGTGTTACGGGGTTACTTCCCCTAGCTCCTACCCAGTGGAGCAGGCCAGGGGAGAAGCAGTCATGCAAGTAGTGAGTGGTCGCGGTGGGATGCCCTCTGCTCACGTTCAGTCGCGTGAGTTGGGTAAAGGCTCAGATGGCCTCATGTGCTTTATTTCTCACTAGTGCACGGTGTAAGAGATGTACTCATGCAGCCAGCACTGGCTCAGCTGGGAAAAGGCATCTTGTAGCCATATTCCATAGAGAGGTGTTCACCAATAATGACCCAAGCCTCTACTTTCTCCAGAAAGCTGGAATTTCTTTGACTTATAAGCCACATAGACAATACATATGGCAAGGCATAATTTAGGCTTATGGCTTCCATCATGTGAAGATGTGACAAATTCGAGCCCCAGCTCAGCCCCACAGTATGTGGCACAGATTTCGTTGCTGACAGTGGTATGGTTCCTCTCAGAGCTGCTCTACCAGGTCACCTACCTATTCTCTGTTGTCCAAAAGTGATCAGGTAGGAATCCAAAAACGTAAACGTGCACCATCTCTTCTTCAGAGAAGCTGATTCCAGTATTAAGGAATGGACACCCTCACAT
Organism: Dromas ardeola; assembly: GCA_013398915.1. Classification (NCBI taxonomy): domain Eukaryota; kingdom Metazoa; phylum Chordata; class Aves; order Charadriiformes; family Dromadidae; genus Dromas; species Dromas ardeola. The sequence goes on from VYZM01017054.1 coordinate 45,830, forward strand.
TGTGGCTAAAGCAGTACTTGTCAGATTCCTGCTTTCCACTGCCAATGCTAGCCCGGAGTGGTCCTGGCAGTCCTTGCAGGAGTCACTCACGGCTGTGGATCCAGTTCTCACAGGCTCTATTTCAGACACTAAAAGTGAACCACTTCTCAGATTCTTGCTTTTCTACCAGGAGAGACATATTTCCCTCATTCTTCTTGCTGTGTCCAAGCTCCATTAGCTAGCGGTAGCATCCACCTTCCTTCAGAGATCCCTTCACGTGGGAGAAATGTACTGCTTTCCTCATGCTTATTTCCCAACAGAACCACAGTATTTTTTTCATCATCACCCTGCACTTAAAATTTGGATAAAAAACAAATAAATGTAAATGATACTGACCGAGCTGGTTTTGCCCCAGCGCTCTGTGCCCGACCTTCTGTAACAGAGGGGCAGTGGGATCAGTCCTTCTCAGCCCTCTGATCCTCGGGCAGTGGGGTGCAATAACGTAATAACGTGCAGACATCAAAATACAGGGAACTGGAATGCTACAGGAGAGAGGATACAAAAACGGTGGGAAAGAAATGAAAGCTGACAAATTAGATTGTGAGGCCTCTTGGGCTTGCTATGTGTCTGTGCAGTGCATAATAGTATTGGGGCACTCAGGATATGAACAATAATAATGAGAGTTTAGTTGATGAGTTGCACAATGGTTAGCTGAGGTAGTACCTTTATTGATTCTTCAAACTATTTAATTCTTTCTTTCTAGCTTACTCAGATATCTATTTAGTTGGCATCTGTCTTAACTTCATATATCATTGTAACTGTTTTCTTCCCAGACTGACTGCTACTTAAGGGATAATAGGAGGGATGCTCTGTTTTACTAGACAATAATATGGTTCCTGCTTGAATCAATTACAAGGCTGAAGGGAACCTGATTATTGCCAGAGAAAATGGGGCATCCCTCCTATTGTGCTTAATATACTGGAAGTGAACCAATAAAGTTGATTTTTGTATACAAAGTTAATTACATTGAAAAATCAGCTGTATTCCAGCTGATGAATACTGCTTTTAAACACCCAGAAGTATACTCATTTAGACCTATTATTTCCTATTTGTAGGAATTAGGGTCTCTATAAAGTTAGCTGATCAATTTCATTTTAATTGTTCCCTTATTATGGAAAGAAGTATGGAATGAAGATAATACTCATACGCCCACCTCTCAAGGGTGTCCTGAGAATTAACCAGTTAATGCTTTTACAGCACTTTTAACATTTACAAGGATATATAAATTGTATGCATTATTAAGTAATAATTAGTATTAAGCTGGAATACTTAAAGAGAGGTTACAGATTGCTTTCTCATGCCCTTTCCAATCCCTGCTACTTATTAGGAGGAATCCCACCTAGTGTGCAGAGAATGCACTGCCTTAGGAAGACAATTTACATCTGCCTCCATTTGTTTCTGTAAATCAAGCCTTCTGGTTCTCCCTTTTTCCACTCACAAGTGAGAGGGACGTGTTTACGGGCAATGCAAAATTGCACCTTTAAGGAAGGCTGTGTGTAGGCAAAACATATGCCTATAAGCCACTAGAGGAGATGGAATATGTTGGAAAATAGGCCAGATGGCTCTTCATTTTATCTTTATGGACTTTCTCCCTTCCAGAATTGGGCCCTTGATAAAGTTGAGATTTTCTGTAACAGCCCCGAACAATAAAAGAAGAAAGGATGACATTTGTGCTGAAAATCTGCTGGTGATGGGAAGGACACGCTACGATACCTGACTTACTCAGCTCTCAGGTCCTTCATGTAATGTGAAAGAAAAACATCTAAAAATAAAGACGTGGGTGTGCTGTAGGTATTTACACATTCGTAAGCTTGCACCTCCGAGTGGTGGTGAAGTTCCTGAACTCCACTCGGGGAACACTAGTATCCATTGCAAGCAGCATGGAGATGTGCGTCAGTCCTGCTGACATACATATGGGTTTGCAAGAAAGGTTAAAGATGGACTTAAAGGAATTTCATCGCCAATACTCATATTTTTAAACCATACACGTGTAAAATAGGGAGGTTGCGGGGTGATAAGGATTAACAGGGAGAAAGCCATGATGGTACTATCGTACCATTTTATTCACAGAAGTCCTCACTTTTTGAGACATGGTGTGACAATAACTGTGTGTTGTTTTCTCTGGCTGAGAGTCTGCATTTTTACTATAATTTTATGTAACCGTCCCAGCAATTCAAAGGAAAATACTGCAGACTCTTATGCCACATTTGTTTATATCACAGGAACTAGTCACCTAAGCTTCCAATTTGAAGTTAATAAATTCTGTAAGCAGTTGCATGATGCTAGAATTGTCAGATAAAGCCATCTCGCCCACAGAAAATACCCACTGTCCCCTTCCAGGGAAGAGTTGTCCTGTTTCAAGACCTCATGTAAACTAACATGTAGGTTTACATTATTCAGCACGCTAACGGCCAAATTCCATCCCTAATGAAGAGCGAGCAGAGAGCTCCTGCTGCAGCTCAGGAGGAAGGACTGACCTTTCTAGGCTACGAAACACCCACACTTCGCTCACTGGTGAGACTTTCCTTTCACCAGGACAGACCTTATTGGACTTATTCTGCACAGAGGTGGAAGAGTTCAGAGTTGCTGTGCTGCGTAGCCAAACCCTACCTGGCTATTTGACTGCCAGAGGAATGAGACAATACTTTCACGCAGGTTATTTTTAACATGATCTGGTTTCCTCGAAAAAATGGAAATACTCTTGTATGCTTAACTGTGGGTTAATTATATCTTCATCTTTAACCAGGGTTTATCCCATCTGCATTATATTACTGTAACATGTTTTATATGAGTTTTCAATCCTGCCACATCAAGTGCTCTTTTAATGCAATTCTTCTGCTAGTCAGAAATATTAGTAATTAAATTCTCTCAAATACGCCAGTGTAAAGCAGAGGGAGAACATCCCAATTCTATCAGCACTGGTGTTAATTATTTTAGGCAAGCTGTCATTTATGTTTTCTAAAGTGGATTTTGTTCTTGCAGTCAGGAACATTGCTTAGTGCAGAATTAATTAATCATTATAAATATAAAACCTGCAGTATCAGCTTCTGCGTTCAGTAAGGTTTCAAGAGGCAAGGTTGAAGGAGTCAATAGGCTGCTGTGGGGAATCATGGTTTTTTCATCTGATACAAGGACAATTAAATTATACACTTAATCTTTACAGGAATATGTATTTAAAACATCATTGCAAAAGAGTAAAAAAGAAAATCTGATAATTTATTGTGACTGGCAGCTTTTGCTAATGCAATATTGTTTAAAAAATGCTGTATAAAACAAGATTAGCGAGGAGGAAACTGAAAAGCTAAGTTTACTATAAATCTGAAGGGTTGTTTTTAAAGGTGTCTTTCTCATTCCATCTCGTTGGAAAATGGTCGGGTCATTAATTGACTCACCATAGTACAAACGCCAGCATAAAGAACTACAAGCCCACAAGAATAAACAGATAATAATCCAACCTTGCCTAGAGCACGCTGTGTAAGAACTGAGTGCCAGCACTTGCAACTACGGGGGTGGCTTTGCTAGAAGAGGCCAAGCAAGGCTGACAGCTCCGGAAAACTGGAATTAATGACGAAATAAACTAAAAATTTAATCTTGCTATTTGGCATAAGTGATGTTGGTATTTTTTTTTACCTGCATCCTTATTTTCCAGTCAAAAAGCAATTAAAGCACATTCATTCTCAACATAAAGGGACACGATTTCGTTGCCTAAGACATGCACTGACTTTACACCAGCAGAAACTTAGCTGATTATTTTCTCATCCAGAAATCAAAAATGTGATGGATGGCCACTAGCCGCTTTATTCAATTGACTGCCACCATCATGTTGCATGTCTCATTGTTTTACAATCTAGATTTGCTGGCATTTAATCTCCAAAAGCAAGGTATGATCTGGCGCTTGGAGTAGGGGAGGGAAATCAAAGCTGTCTAAAGGAACACACTCTGAATCCTACAGCATACATGTTGACCTCCTATTGAAATTGCACTCTCTACTTTTCAAAGGCATTCTCTTGACATGTAGGTTGTACGTGATTGAAAGGTATGGGTCTATCTGTGCCATAGATAGTATTAATTATGTAAGCTTCCTCAGTTTTATAGTTTATTGTAAAAGATATTATTTTATGATTTGTATCACTACAATTATGTTTCTAATGGGATTTTAATTGATTTTGAATCCAATTAAAAAAATCCCTATTTTTAAAGCACACCTCAGCTGCTGCCACTTTGAATCCGTGCCAAGCTGGCAGGCTGTAACTCATTGTGTCATCATTTAAATGTCTTGCTGCAGTGCTGGCTTTAGGGATTTGGAAGTGACCTGCATTTAATACAGTCTCTTAACTTGTAGTACTTTCAGATCTCAGGGATGCTGAAATCTTCAATAAGCATGCTACTGTCAGTCAGTAGGCATCTGGTAGGATTGTGTTACTTTACTTATTCTTGACACTTGTTGAGCTGATAATCTTTTAAAGATGCTTTTATTAAGTAGTGCAATTACTTTCCCAATACGTGCTTTGAGTTTGGTCGTACTTCGAAACCTTATTTACCCAGACAAACTCAGGATTTGGTGGGCATGCAATTATTCAAATACAACTCAAACACCTTCCTTTAGCTTGGACACAGCTGACATCCACATCCAAATATCCACAAGATCTGAGGTGAGTAGAAATATGAAAATTTGGCCTCCTTGTTGTCATTCTATATATCTCTCAAGTAGCAATTTCCCAAACCTTTTATACCCATGTTGATTGAAAACATGTAGAATTTGAGCTGAGCCGGTTTTAGATAATTACCAGTTATAAGATAAACAGTGGTTATCTTATACATGCGAAAACCTTTCTTAGTAGTTGAGATAACTTCACATAAGCTCATTTGACTATAAATAGGGCATATTACTGCCCTCAGGCTGAAGCAACAGTCTAAAAACCATTGAAAGCAGTGGTTCATCTACCAATACCATGTCTATTCTGCTATTGCTGATGATGATCTCAGTTCATGCAGTTCATGTTTCAATCTGCGGAGCTTTCCAGCACAAACTTTCCATTAACCCAGAAGATTCTAAAAGGTTAATTAATCACTGACTGGGTCTGAGGGAAATTGCAGTAAACTATTGCCCAAAGGTATTAAAGCGCTCCTTTCGACTGGCTTCAGGCAATATTACCTAATCCTAGGAATGGCTTTAACCCTCAGGCAGTAGTTCATTGCGGTTGGCCTCAAGTGCAGTCAATAATCTGTATTTGCTATTAGGGCTCTGCTGGTAATTGAATTTTGGTTTAGTGGAAGAACCAAGAATTTTAAAGAACAAAAAAAAACCCGACACCACTCTCTTTAGGTTCTATAAAGGATATCTTTTGAGAGCATTCTGGATAACTGTGAGAAAATGAATTTAGAATCAGAAGGGAGAGTTACCTACACCTGTTTGTGAAAACAAGAATTTGACCTGCTTTCCTGCCTCTTTCTAGATGAGTGCTCTAACCACTAAGCTTTGGGACATTGATTTTTTTTCCTCTTGAAATTGTTCCACATTTTACAAAACGTTCAGATACTAATTAGTGCAGAAGCTAGTACCTAACAACCAGGACACACTTTTCTTCAGAGCTGCGCGAGCATCCACATTAGTGAATGAAGAGGATATCAAGCCAGCTAATGAGTCAGCTCCAGGACTGGTACGGTTATGTCAGTGCAGGGCTGTGCTCAGGCTAATGAGCTCATTTGAAGAGAAGAGCTGATTAACTCTGGAAGAGCAGTGAGCGGCTGCTTCTCATATGCAGCTACTATTCCTGCCGTACGCCCCTGCGGTATCTGTGTAGCTCTGACTCTGCTGTGTAGACCTCTGGAGACAGCATTCCCCAGTGCAGACCTTCCCTACACACTGAAAACATAATATATGAATGGGCTTAACTCCAGTAATCGTGTGATTGGTCTTTTTTTGGTTCATCTCTTTCATCATTTTATCTCTGCCTTTGTTCACCATGCTATATGCTGAACTACTGAAAAGTGTTTAGCAGCACAGTTTCTTGCTGTAAAAGACATAAAAAATATTTGGGGTGTCAGAAACAGGTGACAGAAACCATATAACTACACAGACAAGCACAATTTCTAATGGCCCTTCTATTTTGAATCAATGGTATTAAGAACTGCTTAGCTGACATACCCCAAGTGTATGGCCAGGCAAACAGGCATGTGGGCAAATGTAGATGTGACTTTTCTAGCAGATACGGCTTAGAATTTCCCATTTAAAACTCGTCCTTCTGTTTTCAAATAGCAGCACTAGTATAAAAGATGGAATTCTATTACCCTACAGTTTCATTTTTTTCATACAAGCTCTGAATACAGGCTAATACATCTCCTCTCCCCACGATACACTAGTGTGTAACCCACTGAATAAAGAATAGCTCCCTATGCAACTGAGCATTATATTATAATGAAGAGACTCAGTTATCAGCTTATTAATATTTCTAAATGAAACAATCATTCTGAAACAAGAAAAATAAAGAAATATTTCTTTCTATTTTTTATTTGAATTAGGGTGTTTTCAGTCCCATTATTGTAAATTAGTTCAATAGAGCTGGCACAAAGTAGGTCCACGTAATAAAAAAATGTTGAATTATTACATACGTTAAGTTTCTGGGTACCATTGTTTGCCATAACTCAACTAAACAGGCAAGTGAGACATTTAGACACCTGATGGCAATCTTTCATTAAATTTGATTAAATATGATTTGTGCTTCTTTCTGCATGAGAATGTCTCCGGCATAACAATACAATTAGTTTTGTATAGCACTTTGGTCAAAAAAACCACAAAATGTCTTACAACGAGACGCAGAGGGGAGAGATAACGCCTCTTGGATGGGGGTGCAATGGTTCCCAGAAAGACAGCATAGCAAAAAAAATGATGTGAGCTGAAGAAGTCAGAGGGAAAAAAAAGCAGGAATTTTAAAGCAGCAAAGACACTTAAGCATTTTTGCAGCCAGCTAGAGTGAGAACAAGCTGGAAGAAAGTAGCAATAGAAGGGAGGAAAAAGTGAGTGAGGTTTATGTTGTGTTAAATGATGCAACATAACCTAATGCCGTGCATGGATTGTGTTACTTCAGAGACTTAAACAGATGCTGCTCACTTTTTCTTAGGGCTGCCTGGCCAGATAGCTAAGCTTTCTTATTGCTATGCCAAGTACGATAAACTTATTTTTGCAAAATGTATGTGATCATCTATGACAAATTCTCCTCTTCCTCACTATCTATAGTCATCTTAAATGTACAGAATTTTGCAGCAGCTCCATCTTTGAGGCTGAGAGGAAGACACGCTGAAGGAAATGTGCATTCAAACCCATTTGGTAGCTGATGCAGTAAATTGCAGGCCTGGTGTTTGTCAGTGTGTCCATGCCAAAGATTGTGAAATACAGTTCTACAAAGCTTGACAGGAGCCCAAAAGAGGGAACCATAATTGTCAGACTCCTTTGGCTCCTGATACAGTTTTGTGGGAGCCAAGGAGGGGCCTAGGGTGTGGACTCTCTAGCTTTTCCTTCTTCTGCATCTGAGGAGCGTTTCCTCTCTTCCCATGCATGGGGGCCTTGATGGGGGATAGCTGAATAGTGCATCTGTCTTCTTTCTCTGCCTGCTTGAGAACCCAAACACAATTATTTGCATTGGTCATACTGAAGAGATACTTTATGTGCATCCAGTTCTTCTGTCCCTACCTGAGGGGCTCAAGCACAGCTGGTGGGTACAGACAGATGGAGGACACGTGAATCCTGAGACAGCCACGGTTCGCTCACCAGACAGTGGTTTCATCTTGCCGATTGCCCAACTGTGGAAGCATATTGTGAGTGCCAGGGGCTGTGGTCACTGAGAAAGAGACTTTGATTAGTTTTCAGGAGGTAGAACAAGAACCTGGCACTCTTTTCTTCCTGAAAATATAGTGTCATCCTAGAAACAGCTTAAAGGAGAGATCTGTTTAGTATTAAAATAACTGTAAGCACTAATGTGTGCTTGGGCCTGGACAAAGCTTAGAGTAACCCATTTATACTAGAGGAGTCACTCTAGTGTGTTACTTGACGTGAGAGAGAGATTCAGTCCAAAGTGCTACTTTCTTAAACGTTTCTTGGTTTTAAGAAACAACATGCTTCTTGGATTGAGCTAAAACCTGTAATTCTGGAAACCTTAAAAAACAAACATCCTGACAGACAGAGGCAAAGGCATGTACCAGCAACTGGCATTTTCTTCGTAATATACACAATGTATATTCCCCGTTGGAATGAACAAAGCACCTCTCTCATTAGTTTTGTACATCTCCCTGAGGGAACTTGCCTCACAGTTCACCCAGCCACAGAGCATTACGTAGCCGTTCAGCCATAAAGAGATACCTGGTCATTTGGGACCTGGGGAGAGGATGTGAGGTGCCACCTTCTCTTTGGTGGAGGAAATTTATATTCTTTATCCCTAACAGCTGGTGGACAGTCAAGACTCAGGCAGACAGCCTTGTGTTCAAATCTTCTTTGAGTGTTTATCTCTCAGATGTAACATATACATCAATCTTACCTTCCCAAGATCTCTTTTTTATCAGCATACTACTTTCTCATGAAATAGTCATTTTGTTTTATAGAAGACGAATGAACTCTGTTGAAGAGACAAGCAAACAAACAAATCAGATACTGATTTTTGCTTTGACCCTTTGCCTCAGCAAAAAGGTGTCCTGTAGTCATGGTATAAAAATGTGCTAATGTCACATTAATGGCTCTACATTCAAATTTTGTTTAGCTCTAGAAAAATCAAAAAGAGGCCATAAAACTCCTAAAACTGTGTTAATAATTGAAATAGGACACTCAGCTTCTGCTGCTAGAAGCAGTGGAGCAGTGGATACACTGTGGTCTGAGGATAAGGGCTGCAATATATATATTTAACCCTTAAAGGAACATAATTTAAAAGACTAGAGATTATCTAAAGTTTAACAAACATTATCTTGAACTCCCACTTAGAACCCCATAGAAATGAAATAAAACTGTGGGTATTCATGCAAGTAATACCTCCCCTCATAAGGGGTGACTATATTATCCCCACCCCCTTGCTCTCCAAAAGGTTATAAGCAGCCCTTACCCCAAGTAAATTTGAAACATCGGGATGGACAAGACGTCAAAGGAGATAATAAAGCTTATACTTGGGAAAGAAATAATAATGAGTGAGTAATCACCTCATGTGCATATTTTAGTCTCCCAGCCCTGCTGTGTTTTGGAAGTAGACCTCTTAACAAACTTTTACTGCATAGGCCACTTCCCACTCACCTGCTCATGATATTTACTGGCTCCCAATTACCCACTTTTCTTGGAAGAATATCAGCTGCAGTTGCTTTATCATGGCAAAAAAAAAGACAACATTTGTTTAACTACAAGCCTAACTTTTAATGGAAAGGCAAAATTTTCAAATACTAGAAATGCAAACAAGACCTGGCCTATTCGGTCGTTTTTCTTCATCCCCATTAATATGATCCCCCATTTCATTTTGTTACTGTCAGAAATCTTCTGCACCTTTGTTTATCTGGAGTTTTAAAGCGGCTCTGGACTGGTCTTCTCCTTGCTCAACACCAGGTGTCAATTGGGAACACCTTCTTTTCACCACCACAAGCTACAGGGATTAGATAAGCAACAAACAGAGTCATTAGAAGCATTATGTAATTGCATATACCAGTTATGGGTCTATGGATGAATGACTATTATATTAAAATACTCTTGGCAGACCACCTGAGCGGACATATGCAGTGGAGGCTGTAGCAGAGATCTAATTTAATTTGCTTTTTTAAACCTTCCTTTGTTTTTTGGGGTTGTTGTTGTTTTTGTCCCAACAGATTTAGTTTTTATGAAGCTGAAAAGCTGTTATAAAGATTTGGAAACCTAAACCTGCCTCTTCCAGGAAAAAATTTGTTTCTTGTAGCGTTTTGAAGGATAAAATGATAGAGTTGCCATTTCTGTGATTTGAAACCTGGGCTCAAGTGACCCATATATAAAGAAAGAAAATAGGGACACTGCATCTCTTCTAGAAAAACTGGGACATCTGGTCACCTCATTTGTTACCAAAAGAATATTTTCAAAGTAAAGTATGACATCTATAGATACAGGGGATTTGATTCTTTCCAGCAATTTCTTTATAATGAGAGGAAAACAGAGATTCTGTTAGTTAAAAGTTGATCTAAATGCCTTGTTACAGTTATGAATTTTGAATTTTTAAATGAGAAACAATGATTTTATTTATGAAATTTACAGTAATAACAGATTCCTATGCCTAAGGCTGTAAGCCCATTCACAGAACTAACATCATAATAAATACGGTTACACTGAGCGTCTCCAACATTAACATGATCAGCTTTTCAGCTAACCATGTACCTTCTTCAAAATCCTTCAAAATACCTATTCAAAATCCTCCATAAGAGGTTTATTTTGTAGTCTACTGGAACGGAGCATTTCACAGGCAGAGAGGAAATCCTTTGTATAGGCCATACATAATAAGGCAGAGATATGTTAATGATGAGAACATGAAACATAACCATATAAACTCTGAAGGAGAATGTCATTGCAATCAAATATATCACAGTGAACAAGATTCACAAGTACTACAGATACTTGAAAGATAAAGCTGGAATCTGAACTCTTTCTGAATTTCGGTGTACAGGAAGAGAAGATTCTTTTACGTTTTAACCATTGAAAAAATTTGGAACATGTACTTATAGAAAATAATTTGTCATTAAAATTATGTTGGTTTGAGCTGGTTTAATTAATGTTGGGGAAGATTCCAAATTTAGGTAATTTTTAAGGATTTTCACTGTGACATCAGAAGTAATGTAATGCCTGATCCCTGCATCACCAAACGCTTGGCCGCTAGAGGGACGGTCCTTATAACATTGTTTCACAGCCTCAACACTAAATGGCACAACTGCTTAACACGCTCCATTATGTTGGGTCTGAGGCCCAAACTTTATTCCCTCTGAAGTTCTGTTTTAGTGAGGTCACCTCAGATTCAGCCAACTATAAATGTTACTGAACTTCTCAAATGACCAGCTTTACGGTTCCTTGATCAGGTTTGTTGCTCCAGAGAGACCAACACCATTTTTCAACTTTCCGGTGGAACAGCAGTAATTTCCATGATACCTTGCCTCGTTTGCCAACTTCCACGTCCCTTGTAGTACCGCAGCAAATACACCCAGATACCCAGAGGACCTTCCTGAGGACCTTTCTTTGTCATCTTAGTAGTTCCTAACATCATTCTCCCCTTTCCTCCACCCTTTTCTTGCTACTCAAATCAGCATCCAGCTCATCCTTCACAATCTCCAGCCATACCTCTATTTCCTTTTCATGTGTAAGGTAGAACGTAAGTGATCCTTAACTGCAGAGGGCTCTGAAGGTCACCCTCAGCAGTGTGCTACCTGTAAGTCTTGAGTTCTCAGTCAGGTTTTGAATTTTGTGGGTGTATAATTAGGCACTCCTGTATTTTCAAGACAGCAATGATTTCAGGTGATACTTGTTCCAATCTTTGATTAACTGTGATAGATGTATCATATAGTTTTGCTAATTGGCTTAGTAAGCCTTTTTTTGTTGTTGTTTTGTTTTCAGGTGTTTCTTCGGGGCTCTGCTAGTGCGTGACGTATGCGGTCCGTGGTTTGACTTCTCCCTTTACTGCTAGTTTACTTTGTGATGAGTTTGTTATATGTGTTCTTTTTCATATTCGGACTGATTGTGTTACTAATGTTGCTGACCATGGGGATGAAAGTCAATAACAAAAGTTACCAAAGTAGTCTTTAGAAGGAAAACTTAATTTTATTAACACAGGAGGAGTGTGGAATTTGAGCCATGCTGGGATAACATCACACGGTAGGTCACACCCAAGGGCTGACATTATCTCGCAGGAACACACACTCCTGGGGTGTCTTATTAATTATATTTAATTGCATGAAAATTAATGATCTTTTTCAGTGACTACTGGGCTACTCTGCAGCTGCAAGACAAACTATATTAACTTTGACTTTTATGTTTCTTGGTCTTTGAGCAGTTAGATGTTTTCACTTTATCTTAATTCAGTCTCTACTCTTCTAGTGTATAACTAATTTAATATTGTTTATTCTTTACCAGCACCATTTCTTTATGCTTTCAGTAAGAATTTTTTTCTGCTATTTTTATTGTATTTAGCAGCGGTGGCTAAGACCGCAAATTTATCTCATTTACCTTAAAATTCCCCTTGTTTCGAGAAAGGTTTAAAAGTCCTTTGCCAATATAAATATCTAAGGGACACAATGCATAATTCTGATAGTCTCCTGCTTGGGTTAGATTTAAACAATATTGAGACAGCCGAGATGTCTGTAATCAAAAAGTGAAACAGGCTAATAATGTTGCTGGAAAACAAACTTCAGAATTTGTGTTAAATAGCTGTATTAAAAACCTAGTACCTCCCCAAAACTAAAGCACTAATATTAGAGAACATGGGCTACTGAAATGCCAGAAGTGAAGAACCCAAACAAGAATGTGTATTGCTGTAAGATTTTCCTAGCTTGGGGACAGATATTTTGGGTTTCCATTTGACTTGACAGATCTTGTTCCTTTTTGGATGTTTCTATATATGATAAACTCACGTACTGCATATTCACAGACCTCTGATACTTACTAAACAAATTTAACATTCAAGACATTTCTATTTTTGATAACCTTTTTGTTGAATATAGAGTGTGGCTGATTTTATGGAGTAACTGTAAAAAGCTGGAAGAAATGATGAATGAATCGAGAAAAACTTGCGCTGAAGGAATAAGGATGATGCTGTGCTATCACTGCTGAGTGTTATTCATTATACACTATAAGCACTGCTGCAGAATATTTAGTGATGAACACTTACCAAGCTCAGTATATCTTAAGAGCCTAGAAGAATTAATTTGGGCCTTAAATAACCTTCTGTTAATTTTTAGCACACATTAGACATCTTTCCACTGACAATCAAGCTTTTACAAAAATACCCTTCTCTCAAGTCTTCCAAATATTTCCAACGTCATAATGAACCCCACTTTTAAAATCAGCATCTCTTCATGATAAACACAATGCTGAACACTTGGAAAGGTCCAATGCAACCTACATACTTAAAAACTTATTCTTTGTAATAATATGGTCTTAAAGTTCTGACTCATAAGAGCATAATTTTATCGAAAATATAAAAAGTAAAAAGTTTTAAAGGAGTATAGAAAAATGAATTTAAGACATTAACTGCTTATTCTTTGCTGTATAACATTTGATATGCTTTTTAAAAACAGTTACAGGCTTGATATAAAAGAAGGAGAGAAAAGAACATATTAAACAGAAAAAGTTGTAACGAAGTTCTGGGCACTTTTGAATTAATGTCGGTGATTACATATAAAGGTATATTTGATGACATGTTTAAATTCCAGTTTGAAACAATACTATCACGAGCAAAAATTTGCATAAGACTTTCAGTCTATTACTCATTCACTTCCAAATGGCTGTTTAAAACTCATCTCTTCAGTTGTTTAAGAGGTGACTTAATCAAGTACCTACATGAGGCAGACCCATCTGATAGCAGACAGCACTTTAATCTAGCAGACAAAGGCATAAACCAGTCAAATCGTTGGAAGCTGAATTTTGACAAAAATAAGTTTGGCACACTTCCTTAGGAATGAGAATAATTAACTACTGCAACAATTTACCAAAAGATGTAGTAGATTCTCCACTCTAGAAGTCTTCAAATCGGTGTAGAGTATCTTTTCTTAAAGAACTCCTGTAGTCAAAACAATTGCTGACTAAATGCAAGAGTTTTGATGCTCTTTAGCCTATGTTACCTACAAAGTCAGGCTAGATTATCATAATAGCCCCTCCTGGGTTTAGAATCTATTAATTCATGCATCTTGGCCTACTGCAGAGGGAAGTTTTATTAAATACAGCTTTTCTCTGTTAACTTTTAATATTTAATTAGAACTCCATCATTCTAGGCCACTGGATACTGGTGAACTGGCTAGTGACAAATTACTTCCTACTGACTAAATTAGCTGTGGCACACGCTTCTGGAAGTCAATAAATTTACCATGGGTCAAAAATGTCTCGTCAAAGACTCCTTTCACAAAACAGCAGCATGTCTAACTACTTTGTGCCGGTCTAGAACAGATGGACTTGAATTCTTTTATCTCAGTACCTAACTGTAGCACCTAAATTACGTGTAAGAGTGTATATCTGTGGTCAGGGGTGGAAGACAAGATTTGAGTGAACTTCGGTTTCTCTGTCTCTATGGACTTAGATGAATTTTAGTTATGCTTCTTATTGGATATATGAATTAAGATTAAATTAAGACTTAAAGACGAGCTACATCACTAGCTTTGGAATGAGAATCAAGAAGAAGGTAGATAAAGTGCCCCATCAGACATTTTCTTAAGTATGCACAACTAGCCTTCCTTGTGCTTTTCCCTCTAACAAAATATAATCTGCAAAATAAGGGAGAAGTTGCTTTCATATTCATTACATAATAATCTTTGAGCTAAAATGATCATCAGCTGATAGCAAAGAAAGGTTCTTGATCTTTGCGATACGTGCACACTTAAATACGATGACCACATTTTCAAACTAGGACTTTCAGTAGCAACAAGAGATTCTTGCAGTTTTATACAGTCATCTCCAAGGTTTTGGCTGACATTACTATAGCTTTACAACTATCTATGTGAAAACATCAACATACAACCCTGTCTGGCTCAAAAACAAATCTGAAAAATTGATGCATAAAGAGGATCTTAGGATCTTTCAGAAATAAGGGGGAATGGAAACAGGACACAACCTCATGGTTCATCAAGAGCTTTCTACTGCAGGCAAAAAAGTCATATAATGCATTCCAAAGGCATGCTCCATTAGTTTAACGCCAGTTTCTGTCCACATCTGCTCCTTAGTAGCTTGATTTTTTCAGTCCTCCTGCCTGATACATTCTCTCTGGTTATATCTTTAGGAGCTCCTGTGCATGTGTTCTACCATAACTTTCTCTCAGCTACTGAAGAAAGATTAACTGTTTTGCATTTTTACACAGAAAAACACTCTTGAAGGTTATGAGTCTCATAATCTTTTCATCATCATGTCCAAGGATCTTTTCTAAACGCTTTCCCTACTGTCCTGCACAACTTGGCTTTTCTTGCAGAGCATTACCTTTCTGAGCAGCTACTGCTTGCGTCTGCAGAGAATGCGAGCTCCTCACCCCAAAGAATATACCCGTTTTCACATCCTAAATCTGAATTCATTATATTCTGTCAGATTTCACAGAAGTCCCAGGTGAAGCTATTTTCCAGAAAGCTGTGTTGTACTTCTAGAGTTCTGCTCTTTGAATGGAAGGCTTTAATTCTCACTTCCCATTTTGACCCCAGCCTCAGGGGTAAGTGCACTGTGTTTATTTTATCCCTTCCCTTTGATCAGTGTGAGTCCCACGTTTCAGAGTTATCAAAGTACCCTGTGACATGTCGGTCCATAAGGAAGTTATCTTACACATCACATGAGCTATGGGGCCTATAACAGAAGCATGCATCTTTTTTTAATATGGACTATAACAAAAGGCAATATTTGACTCATTTTCCTGGGGACACTTAAAATTTTTAAAACTTGACAGTCCAGTACATATGATGTACTCAAGAATGGTGATTCTCAGATCTTATTCCTTGCAATTCCCCAGTCACATGCTCTTTAGCAGGTCCCTCTTTGGGATGTCTCGGATATGTCCTGGCTGCCCGAGTGTGGTGGATAGTGCTGGAGCTAGCAAGTATTTCACATTGGGCAAAAAAAATGGTTCTTCACTGAGTAATATAGATTTTTTTGATTGCTGAAACCTGTGATCAAATGAGGTCCCAACCCTGAGCATCTTGCTGAACAGAGAAGTGTTTTGAATGCTTTTATACCAAGTTAGGCATAAAACATGGTTGAAGATGTTTTCTTTCCTCCTTTTTACTCTCATTATAAAATGGGAAAATTCCAAACATTATATTTCTGTTTTGCAATGGACATAAATAATTTGTCACATAATGTACCAGAGAGGGCATCTTCAGTGCAAGGTGCAAGTTGTATTTTGAATTAATGGTGCAGCAAAGTATCCAGCATTCCATCCTTAAGCAGATATTAATTAGTTTGTTTATTTTTGAAAACTCATCTGTTAAGTGAAAATGTACACGAACATGAAAAGAACCTTCGAGAGAAAGTTTGCCTTGTTACAGGAGTTTTAGATTAAAAGATATAATTGAAAAAATATTTTTAGGTAATACGCAAGATAAATCCTAAAATCATTCTTCACAAATCATTTTCATGTGTTACTGATCCCATTGGTACATGATAACTCTTATTGGAGATAGTATTTATAACTGTCTATTGACGACATACAGTGTTCTATAATGACAGTGCTAAAATTGGCTTTTACTTCCTTAAACCATCATTGTATTGAACCATGTAACCAGAAAATCACAATGCCGTGATCTTTCTGTATGCTAATCCTTCTATGAGAGCTTAATGACTTGTCTGCTCATCTTGGAGATAATAAACTCCACAATGGAAGCAATAGCTGTCTTGGTGACTTTGCATAAATCATTATTTGTAAAAGTGAAAGAAAACCTATACACCGAAGGTAAGCAATGAGATCACTCACCTTTTTGGTATTAACTCTGATAATTGGCTTTAAAGCATCTGTAATGCAGTGAATAAATAGATAAAGCAAAAAATATAAATATTATCCCAAGGTATAATCAATAAGGTCCCCTACGTAGTCAGTAAAATCATTGAATATCTTAGAATGATTGACTTTTCCTAAGAAAAAACATAATATGGGCTGGTAAATACTGGCATCTTTTTCAAGGACCTGAGATAACACAACACCACATGGAAGAAAAAAATGGAGTTTAACAGTTCAATAACTGAAAACCGAGATACTTGTTAAACTATATTTTTACAGGAAGACATGAGAGATCTGAGCCTTTTAACTAGGGAACTTGAACACTGTGGGCTATAGGTTTGTGATTTACAAACTGTCTGCAGAAAATAGTGCTTAGGATATTTCCCAGAGAAAACACATCTGTAATTAGTTGAACAAATGCAGCAGAAAGAGCACATACTCTGTCTGTTAGTAAGAAAGCACAGCCTGTAGAGAAAATTACTCTGGCATGTATGAGTTGTGAGTGCTTGAACACCCATTCAGCCTGAATTTGAACAGCAGACTAAATAAAATTAGTCTGTAACTTTATTTCCAAACCCAAGAATGAGAAGAAGAGAGTGAAGGGCTCTATTCTTTTTGTTGTGCTACGGGTTCATTTACTTTTACATTCTTTTCATTGAATAAAGAGGTCCCAATTTTGGTCCTGTGTATCTTTATTCTTTAAAAGGGGAGAGGGAGGTATCCATCAACTTGGGCACAGAGACAGTAATACGTATGTGTTTAGTCAGGGTCTTGCCTTAGCCTTTGCTTCACTCTTGCTGTCTGTTATTCACTTGTTGAACTTTATCTTAAATTAGAATATAAGCTCTTCAAGACAGGGGCTGTATCTTTATTAGTGATTACACAGGGCTGAGGCTCTAACCAGAAGATGACGAAACAGGAGATGCAGACAAGAATAGAAAAGAGCCAGGGCTGAAATAACAGAAAATGGGCCCTTTTGCTACTCTACTGGTTAATGCTTCAGATAACTAAACAGCAAATTTGATTTGTATTGGCATATTTACAACTCTCTTGTCCTCTGTCAAAGATATCAAGATGTCAAAGAAGATAGGTGGAGGAAAAATTAATACAATTCTAAATTATGCAATGAATTTACTTTGTATCCCTTTGTTAAACAGCCTCTCTTCCTAACCATCCCCACACATTCTTCTCTTGTGTAAAAATAATTAGGAAATCATTTTTTCTCAGGCGCTGTAGGTGATTTGCTGCACTTCATATAAATGTATAACTTACAGGCTGCTCCTTGTTAATAGCTTGAGTAAAATTACTTTTTATTAAAAATGGTGATTTAATCTTAAACAGAGTCACTTGACTGATGATGTAAAAAGGATGCAGAGAAGCGCAGCTTCTGGAGTCATAGTAACTCCCTGGATGGTTGACTGCTTTAGCGTGTGCCGGGGGGGCAGATAGCCCTGCAGCAGGGCGAGCCAGCTCAGGTGAAACATTTTGGACAGGTACAACATCTTACCCACATCTTTAAGCCACTACTCTGCTTTGAGCTATTGGTGGACCATAACCAAGCCACTCTTTTCAGCTGAAGCTTCCACGAATAGTTTGGGTTTTAGCATGCCATACACAGCACACTAATGCAGCCTTATTCTGAGGAACGTGAAATATGCTCCAGCAAACATTCTCCTGGAGACATTCAAGGCCAGGCTTGATGAGGCTCTGAGCAATCTGGTCTAGTTGAAGATGTCCCTGCTTACTGCAGGGGGGTAGGTGACCTTTAAAGGTCCCTTCCAACCCAACACATTCTATGATGATTCTATGATGAAACAAAAATATGCTATCTCCAAATGGATGGTGTGTCTCCTGACATAAAGACCTGAAATTTTCTTTCTTTTGTAACTGCTGTGCATAAAGCACCACAGGTTTAGTGGCAGAACAGAAAAGCCTTACTGATGTATATTATTAAAAGAGTGGGGATCTCATCTGAATTTTGAAATAATGAATAAAGAGTCTTTATTTTCCTCTCAATATATCTGCATAGTTCCAATTTATGTTAATATACTTTACACATAGGCTGAACGAACTCCTTAGTGAACAAAGCACTTGCTCTTCACTTCAGTAATGAGTTGTAATGAGTATTTCTGGAGAACAGGCTTAAAAAGGTACATATCACGCTGGAGATTCTGTGTTTCCTTAGAGTTTATTAAAGGTTATTTTACACTGTGAGCAATGGTTAAAAAATGTTTGTTGCTTAACTAATTGCTGTGTGCAATGAATAATTTAAAGGTTGAATACTTCCTGTGGATACTCACACTGCACTTCTTCTGGCATCCATTTTAGTTTCGTGCTTTTATAATATCCAAAGGCAAAATTTATACTCAAAGAATTTAGTTTTCCAAAATGCCTTTGATTTATTTTCCTCATTTATATTGCCATAACGTTTGAAGTGTGCCAGGCTGTTATCAAAGTGCTATGGAGGAAATATTCTCCCTATAAAATGCACAATCAAAAGCATCTATCCTGCAAGCTGCTCTTCATGGGAGAACCTTTGTCCCTGAGTGGACCTCTGTCCCTGAGTGGACCTCTTTTGAAACACATCCCAGGAATAAGGAACCGTGTCTGCAGGACTTGTTTTTGTTTGCTTTTTTTTTTTTTTTAAATGAAGAAGTCTGGGGAAGCAGGGAACATAAATAAGCAAGATTTTATAATTCAGTGATCCTCTACAATTCATCGCTACACTATGAAATGCAAGACAGGTGATAAATATCTTCAAATATTTGATAAATGCATAAAAATGCAACCACCTAATTTTAATTATTATAATTACCACAAAAAGCCTATATTTAAAAAGAAGCTATCTGTGGTGCAAAATGAAGCAGCCAGACAATGCCAGACATGTAATCATCCATATGATCTTAATTCTACTCCACTCCTGCGCATACACAGGGTTGGAAGAGGCAGTTCTCTGCAGGTACTTTTGCATATCATAGCACATGTATAAGTCCTGCATCAAGGACGCTTGGCAACCGTAAATTTGGCATTCCTAACCCTTCTAGGGCTTGACTTCTATGAACAAATATGTCTTTCAACATAAGTTTTTAATTTAAATGGTAAAACATATTTTATTTTTTTTAATCCTCATTAGGTATAATTACAATGTCTTTGCCATAGCTCCTTAACCATTGCAACACAGATTTGAAGCATGGGAGCTAGTATATTGGCATTAAGTCAATCAGCTGCCTATGGAAAGTGACTTCTAGCACAATGGTGTCAGGTAAGGCGAGTGATCAGAAAAAAACCTAGCCAAATTCCTGTGCATTATGCTCATTCCTAAGCATTTTAAGTACCACGCCTGCTATTTTACCTACTGTTGTGTTGTTAACGGTCTGGGTCTAGACCTTTAAAATGTTCACTGTCAAATAGCACTTTTGCAAAATGCTAAATTTTCCCTTAAAAAACAAGTGATGAGAAAATGGAAATAGATACTTCAGCTAAACACGAATGGAATTTTAAGAGACAAAGAAAAGGCAATTCCATAGCTCGAGAACTGTTTTATTGCTATATTTCAAATACTTGCTACAAACAACACAGGTGATAGCTTTCTCAGGAAAGCTTCTTTTTCTCAGCAAAAATCTTTTATAATAAAAATGCTGAGAAATATAAATATGAGTTACTACTATCTTTCAAAGCTACTGGACTTTGCAACCCAAGTAACACTTTTCTCAATATAGAGGTTTTGTGGTAACCTTAATAAGCAGTCACAGAAGGATTTGTAAAAATGTAGGCAATTCACATGTTTCTTAGCTATCTGAAGATACTTAACCTTTAGTTTTGTGTTTTACAACATATTCACAGCAGCCGTCTATTAACACATGAATTCTAGAAGCTTAGTGATTTATACAATAATAGAAAAACCGTTGGGTTTATTTCCAGCAGCAATCGTAATTCAGGCCTTGCTCTAGCTGCTTTTCTCTAAGCCTCATTTTTTTTTTCCAAAATGCGAAGTGACATACTAACCTTCCTTTACAGATCCCTATAATGGGCAAGTGTATGGGTGAGAATGCTCTATTTTCCTGATGCAATTTTCAGTTTCCTAGGTTTTAGCTCACATCATCCTCTCCTTACTCATAGCCTCACCGAGCAATCCTCACACCACACTGCTGACAGGAGCAGGCAACAGCCTTATTTCAGCTTCTTTTTTTTTTTTTTCAGCTGTAAAATAAGATAATAAATATTTTTTTAGGAAAATACCTTGCCCTTTCACATAGCATTTTTTGTTCCTCTGGCAAATTTCCATTACTACAAGACCTCAAGTGGGAGCTATTCAAGACTTCCAAGTTAATATTTGGAAAAAAAAAGTGAATTCAGACTGAACATTGGTCACAAAGTGCTGCACCACCACCGCACTGCAAGTAATTCAGGGACACCTTGTAGTCAGTAATGTGCAGAGCAACTGATGGTTAACAAATTCGGCATAGACACCTTTTCAACAACCATCTCTAGGAACCACATTGTAAGCTGCATTTACCTGCATTTGTTTTTATACTAACAATTCTTCAAAACATTACTGAGGTGGGTTAAGAAAATATAAGTAGAATTACCTGTTTTCTTGGGCCTTATTAGATCAATTTAAGAAACAATTTTTGAAGTATTTAGTACCTAAACTTACTGAGGGTTGTTGTTTCCAAGCTATAATCAAGTGTCTCTTCACAAGCTTCTGAGAGAGGCAAAACGCATTGCTGCAGCTGGACCAAGGTGGCCTGGGGGCTAAGATGTTTTATGGCATTGTTCAGGGTCCCTCAGCCACAAAGGGAAAGTGATGGAGCAGCTGAGGATATATTCATTCCCAGTGCAGGTAGTTACATTTTCAAGGACTTTAGATTGCAGTGCCTAGCAATTGTTCCCTAAAACTTTACAAAATATGGTGAAGGATGAGTATGTTGTACCTCTTCCGAAAATATGTGGAAAAAAAGGTCTTAAAATGTACACCAGATGCCCTTTTCCACTCACCCCTACTAAAAAGGTTTGCATTTAAGTTTCACACATTCACTTCCACATTATAAAATGCCAATATATGACTCGGAAAACTTCAGCTCGAACCAATTATTTTTGGTGTTTTGATCACTAAATTTAATTTTTTCCTAATGCCAAAGAATATCTATGTATGATTATTCAGAAATCTAAAAGAAAGCATAAGTTACAGCAAGCCTGAATTAGGTCCACATTTTCCAAGATGAGCTTAAAACATAAGATTAATGGCTGTACAAATCTGTTAAATTGTCCTTTGCATTTCTATATGGGTCCCATTATTCCTAGAAAATTTTTCAGGACATTTCAGTTTTTGTCGGAACTAACACAACCTCTCTTATCTACGAAGCTGGGGTTCCCAGCTGTTGGATAGAGGACATGCTTTTCTTATTACGCTCATCTGGTACTAAATGATAAGAAGGACAACAACACTCCATTTTAAAACTAGCTGTTGCAAAGAAAAGCTCCTATTGTTACATGGGGTGCTGTCAGTTGTTAATATTAATCTCTAAGAATCTAATAACCTAATGAAATCATTTGCATCATGGCTTATTTTGTATGCTGTTGCTTGTAGTACGTTGCCAGTAACATGAAGAAAGGGCTTATTTTTCACAATTTAAACATCTTGTAGCATGGGAGTATTCAGCACATGCAAATGAATTGCTTTAAACAATGAGAAATACCGCGCCTCCTGCAAATGAATTCATTCAAACAATGAGAAATACAGCACTTTTTGAATGAATCAATTTGCAAAGTACTGCAAAATTCTCAAGTGCTAATATTTTTAATGAGTCTCACATTGTTTGTATAGGAATGCCTAGAAGATGAAGCAGACCAATCCGCATGTCATTCTTTTCCTTTTTTTTCTCACTTTTTAATAGATACTCAATACTTACTGTCAACCAAACTCTCAGATGATGAAAATCCAGTCCATCATTGTTAATGCTGTTTTAGAAATTTGATGGTTTTGATAAGCCCAGACACAAAAATCTGTTGACTCTAATGCTTGCTTTAGTCCTGTCCTCGCTCCTCTCCATAAGCAGTCCACAATGCCCGTAATCCAAACTTCCATCTGAGGCAAATGTGGCTATTTGCTAACCAGATGTGGTTACAGACTTTCATGGACATATCCTACTCTCCAAATTACCATAGGCACATATTACTGCTGCAGCCAGTCACCCCACTCTTTCATTTAAAGTTCTGATACTTTAACTATCTTAAAGTATTTTTAAATTACTCATTTAATCACAATAAAAATAACAGCATCAGAAAAAAAGTGAGAAGAAACTATCAGACATTGAAATATCAGTTTCTGACCAGACGGTGAAGTAAAATGACATGTCAAAAAGCAATAGAATCTCAGACCCAGTAGTTAAAAGTGTGTTTCTGGAAAAAAATAGAAGTGGAAAGTGAGGTCTAGGAACCACCCTATGAAGGCTTTTGCAACTGTTAGGGATACAGGGAAGGTACAGTCATAGAATCATAGAAGAGTTTTGGTTGGGAGGGACCTTTAAAGGTTATCTAGTCCAACCCCACCTGCAATGAGCAGGGACATCTTCAACTACATCACGTTGCTCAGAGTCCCTGGAATGTTTCCAGGAATGGGGCGTCTACCACCTCTTTGGGAAATCTGTTCCATTGTTTCATGACCCTCAGCGTAAAAAATTTCTTCCCTGTATCTAGTCTAAATCTTCACGAGTCTAAATCTTCAGTCTTTCAGTTTAAAGCCATTCCCCCTTGTCCTATTGCTACAGGCCCTGCTAAAAAGTTTGTCCTCATCTTTCTTATAAGCCCCCCTTAAGTACTGAAAGGCCCCAACAAGGTCTCGCTGGAGCCTTCCTTGGGTTTATTCCAGAAAGGCACTTCCTGGGTCCCCATATTCAGCAGTTAATGATGTCTGACTGAGAATTGCACAGTCATAGTTTTGCTGCTTCTTTTATAGCCCAAGACCCTTAAAAATGTTATTGCTTCTTTCCATCGGATCTCACTGTTACTCAGTGGAAACTCCACCTTTATCTGTACTCGTCAATTAGTGCTTCATCACTAGTCACTTCAAGTGCAGGTCTTGATTTTAAAAGAAATGAAGTCCTGTTTTAATCTTATCTGATGGAGTAAAATCCTATGTATGTCATGTATCGCCAGAAAAAGGAGGATTCCATCTCCCTCATAATATATGGATACAATATGTAGGTAAGTATCGTAAGATGGATGTGTGTTTAAAACTCTTGAAAACCTATAGTTTCATTTTTTATGAAGAAAGTTGGGGTTTAAATGTCTCCAAGGATGAAGAGTCTGGGCAACCTGTTCCAGTATCTGACAACCACCACAGTAAAAAAGTTATTATGTTTAACTATGATTTCCTGTATTTCAGTTTGTGCCCATTTCCCCTTGACACTTCACTGCACACCACTAAGAATCAGTCTCTGTCTTCTATACTTCCAATGTGTCAGGTATTTTTAAATGCTGACAAGATGCCCCTGAACCATCTCCTCTTAAGGCTGAACCGTTCCAGCTCTTGCAGCCTCTCCCCATATGTCAGATGCTCCAATCCCTTAATCACCTCTGGTACCCTTTGCAGGACTAGCTCCACTAAGCTCCTGTCTCGGTTGTAGTGGGGATCCCAGAAGAGGACCCAGCCTTCCAGATGTGTCTCACCAACGCTGAGCAGAGCGGAAGGATCATCTCCCTCGGCCTGCTGGCAACGCTCTGACTAATGCAGCCCAGGAGGCTGTTGGCCGCCTTTGCCGCAAGGGCACATTGCTGGCTCAGGTTTCTGGAGTTGGTTTTATTCATATATCCATGAAGTGCTTGCAAAAACTGGAACCTACATGCTGTAATAAAAGGTTTATCTGTAAAAACTATTCACTAACACCAACTACTGTACAAAGGGAGCTGGAGGATTTCAAGGCATATGTTTTTCGCTAGAGAGTGAGAAATTGTCCCATTGGTTGAACTGATCCACTTCACATTCATGTGCAGTAGTGCCACAGCGAGCATTCCTCATCCATGGTGAAATGTTTGGGTGCTAGTGCACAGGCTCAGGTGCAAGTACTGGATTTCAAGGACTACCCTCAGAGGCTCTGATCTGGAGGTTACCACACTGGCTTAGCTCTTCGGTCGGGTCTCAGATCTTCTCTCCTTGACATCAGGATCAGGTGCTATGCTTTTGCTGATGTTGATAGATAATTTGTAAATTGTGTTGTCAACACAACATTTAATCTGCTCCAAACAGCTCATAAACAAACCTTTGATTAATTCTTCCAGTCTGTGTCTTCTGGACAGGATTTACAGCGTTCTACTTGTTTGGATGAAAAATAGAGAGAGACAAGCTGTCACCACTGAGAAAAAGAGTATTTTTTTCCTTCACTTTGTAGCTTAAGAATCATTTTATCATGACTTTACTGTATGAAAATGGCAGAAGATTTAAATTCGTGACTGATGATGCAGAAGCTGTAAAACTTGAGGGACTCAAGAGTGTTCATACCAAATTACCACAAGCTACACACATTTTAGGCCAGGAACATCCAGTTCACAATGCAATAGAAACTTGGAAGCATTATTCCATGATCAATGCATAGGATGATGTTAGCCAATGACATTTGAAAGAGCCGTTTATTTATAGCCTCAGCTGAACATTGCAACACAGCTGGAGGAAAAAAATGAGTAATTTCAAAGACAAATAATTCAGAAGGAGATCTGTTGGGGGTGGGGGCACTGAGTTTACTGTGTCCAGATACATAACAGCATTAAAACAAACAATCTGAAGGAATGAGGCTTACTTTACTGACCTTGTCTTTTGTTATCACATTAAATTTAACTCACAGCTCAGAGGATCGCGTTAGTTTGGCTTTGAAATATTTTTCATTTATGTGTGCCTTTGAATCAGCACACTACTACCTCTGTTGATGTAGTCCAGTCAAGATGGATGTGTAGTTCTGAAGCACTGTTTACGTAAGGTTCTTATATCACCCTCAAGCACAGCTACCATCCAACAGCTTGGACTTGAAAATTAGAAACTGAATGCCACTAGAATAAAATCCAATTTTTATCAAAATGATTATGATACAACATATACAAGCAGTTTGTGGCTGATACGAAAAGATTAAAGCAAATAGTTATCTATTAATTTCAGGAGTATCAGAAATGTAAATAAGAACCTGACACACCAATTCCTTTTTGAATGCTAGCTAGTTTCTGCCATCCAGCTCTCTCTTGGATAAAATACACTTCTGCAATCTACATTTCTGAGTTTGCATATTTGCAGCTTTAAAGACAATTTTGCTCTGCTTTTTTCTTTATTTTTCATATCGCACCTTCTGGGTTTAAAAAAAAGGCAAAACATTTTTTTGTAATTTCTTATTTTGGCACATGCATTAAACTTCATAATGTGAAAGTGAAAAGTCTGTTCCTAAGGAAGGATAGCAATAGATTGATGCTTTTAGATAGTTTGTACATAACACCCAGGGTAATACTAATCCAAATATAGAAAGTAATTACGCTGACCTTGATATCTGTCATCATTATCTTGCTTATAGCACAAATGTTTTGCTAAGAATGTCATCAAAACCATAGTTTTAGATCTATTTCCAGTAAGAAACTCCTTCTAATCATTGTTCTACAAATATTGTGGTTCTAAGCATACAAAAGTATCAGTGTATCTAACCGCCATAATTGGTCCAAGGGAGAATTAAGATAAACTTCCTTCATAGACTTCATTCCAATGGCTTTCATGTACTTCTTCCAGTGTCAAAGCATTTCAAAACACTGTTTTGTAGAAGATTATCTTGTACCTGGGGAAAAAGAAAGGAGAACAAAAAGAATTATTTTAGGGAGTTAAAACACCTGAAGTGACTTCATTCTTTCATAGGAAAAGATGTCAGAAATTGACAAAACACCCTAATGTTTCCCAGCTTGTAGGAAACATTTCTGGTATACAAGGTACATACCAGCAGCAGGGCTGAACGTAACACTAGCCCCTGAGAAACTAGAGGCTCATACATCCACACAAAGAGAATAATACACAGTGATTTTCAGTCTTCTGAGAACAGTGGTGGACTATTGGGCTTATTTCATGATTATAAAAGCCTCATAATCTATGATTGCTGCAAGCAGAAGTGATTTATTGGAGTACTATCACATATATGAGATAAACCTATAACTTGCTGGCAGCTATTTTTTTAAAGGAGGGTATTAAAGGAAAGGCCAACAGCTTGCTTACTTTGTAGCCTCAGAAAGCAGCTCCAAAATACCAGTTTTGATGAATAGTTGTGGTGAAATTATAACCGCTGTTGTACAATGAGATAAACTTTCACCTCCATGAGGAAAATATAGATTACAAAAACTGATTGTAAACAATCGATGCTTTATATTCTTCTTCCCTAACTGAGCAATTTTTGAATTTATGCCAGTCCGATAAATGCATTAATAATGTTTAGCCACTAGGTATTTGTGAAAGAAATTGGAAATTGTTTTTAATTTTTTAGTCTGGTGAAGTGATAACACACTGATTGAAGAAGCAGGAAGATGTGGTAGTACGTGTTTGCTATTTTCATGTGTAAGCATAGGAACACACATACAAATGTGTGTCCTTTTACATATATACACACTCTCCCACACAAAAGATAATTCTGGTGAACACAGAGAAGAAAACCATCATCAGTTTCTATAAGATAAAGAGGGAAAGTAACACAAAAGCAAAAAAGTCTTCAGTGAGTTGTGAAGCTCATTTTCTAAGTATCACAGGCATTTTACACATTCCTTTTATACATGTTATATAAATTAAATTAGTCTTATTTTATGTTCTTTCTGAGTTTTCTTCAGTTATCTCATCTGTAAAATACAGTGTAAACCACACAGCCTATTTGCTCTGTATAATCCATGGGCTGAGGTCTGAAAGGGAAATTTATTGTAAATAACATAGTGAGCTGCTTTTTAAAAGCCTTGTCCTATTCACCTGAGGTTGTTCACTTTATTTTCAAAATCAGTGAAAGGCTTACATTCTATAGGAATATAGTGAGTAACAAAGAGAAGAAAATCAGACGAACTATGCATAACTGCTTGAACATGACTCTCAGTTTTGCTAAACCTGAACATGAGACGCGACATGTTACACTATTCAGATGAGAGCCACAAAAATTCTTCATGGAGAAAATTTAAAGTGTTTTGAGATGCCTCCTTTAAGTGTTAATAAGTCTATGGCCTCACATGCATGAGTTCTTATTGCCAATTTAAATCCTCCCATTAAAAAGGGGGGATACCGTATAGTTGTTGAGTATAGGTAAGCTGGGGACTAAAATGAAACAAGGCATGTTTGAGTTAAGTCCCCAAAGATACTCTTTTTGAAAGAAAGAGCGGTGAGTGGTGAAAAAATAAAAAGCCAAGCAAGAGCCTTTGATAAGGTTTATGTATTGGGATGCAGTACTTAAATGATCATATATATGTAGCAGAAGAGTTACATACATCGAAAAATTAAAGTAGGATGTGAGCTGGCAACAAACTTTCCATGTAGAAACTGCTCGTTAGGTGCGAGACAGGTTTCACCAGTGCCAATGCTCGGCAAGTTTTGCTATCTTGTCAATAGGAAAAGGGAAAAAAAAATTCATTCTCTCCCTTTCCCCTTCATCTGGGTCCTTCAAAATTTTTGTACCTTAGAGAGCATATGTTCCTTTGATATAAGATCTGTCACAATTCCTCTATAGACAAATATAATGCAGAACAGCTATTTATTCTTAGATGGTGTATTCCAAGCATACAGTGTTTGGAAATGATTCAGCTACCTGAACAGAGGTGTCTAGTACCATTTGACACATCCTGGGTTAGCTGCGATATCTTCATGGAGCTGGCAGATAGGACCCACGACTCATGGAAGACCTGCACCTTTCTGGACTGGCAGTTAGAAACCATCCTAAATGTCACTGTGTGCCTATGTTTGCACAACTGGGTGGTACTCCTAATTCTGAATTAATTTAATTTAAAAGAATAAACCTTTTTTCAAGACTGTTCAAGCTGACCTGGATTCACTATCCTTTTTTTAATTCGTTGAGGAAGGTCCTGGTGCTAACTCTTTTATGTAGATTAATTGAGTGGTTTCAACATTTACCAAGGAAATCGGAAAGCCCGATTGCCCCTACTACATGATGGGTTTCAAATTCACCTCTTACTTCTCAGAGGAGGACTTCTCAGCTGCAGACCATAAAATACTTGGAATAGGAGACTCACAAGGCTTCTTCCTCTTCTGCACCCAGAAATTTTGAGATTCAAAGTTTTATGTTGTGAGAGAGCAGGGAGAGGGTGGCTGAGGGCCCCAGGCTGAGGGGGGCAAGCGGAGTCCTTCCTGCCAGTGCAAAACCTGTGTCACTGCAAAATACAGTGATGGTCCCAGGAGGAAGATCCTCATCCATAGAGCTTCAGCTCCTCTCAGCAGATCTGCTTCCCTTAGATATAGCTCTCCAACCGCTCCAACTCGCGCAGTCGCTATGTCCCAAGGAGGACAAAGCAGACCAGGCAGAATCAATTTTAAAAGGTGCTTTTACTACCTTTTTGTGAATCTTTTGATTAATATTTTGTTTCAGAATAGTCTATTTCAGCAAAAATGCAACTTTTGCATGAATGTATTGGTTTCAGTGAAGCGTTCTTTAAAAAAATTTCCTCAGACACAATTTCTGGTGTGAGCTAATGTGTCCTAGAATAAGCCATTACTTAGTGGAGACATAATTAACTCTTAATTTGTATTAATTGCAGGATGAATTGGAATCTCTGCATTACTATATCCAGGAAAGTACCTTAACCACGAAGCTAGTAATTCTTCTGATATTGGCATTTTCAGCTTCTTCCAGCTGGCGCTGTTCCACTTGATATGACTCAGTGAGTTTTCATTGTGAAGGAAGAATTGTCTCCAGGTTTGAGTGTACAACACTGGGACTGGGGCACATTAAACGTCCTCTTCCAGATGAGGAGGACTGGAGAATCACCTGAAACTGAGATGATCCAGTAGGTTATTCCAGGGCACCTTGGTCTTTGACATTTTTAAAAGACATTTGAAATGTCTTTCTTTCATCTGAATGGAGAATTTGACTATTGTTTCATTCTTGTTGATTTTTGGAGGGAAAAAAATCTGGTACGTCTCAAACTATTGATATAAATGAAATTTATTTTCTTTCACACATGTGCTAAAACCTTCAGTTTATTCCACAAAAGAATTCACAGATCTCTGCCTAAAACAAAATAACAATAAGGAAAACAGAAATTTGGAATCCTACATAATTTGATTAAAAGGTGAAAGCTAAACAATTTTAAAACATTGAAGGTCTACTTTGTACATAAACCAAAAGAAAGTAACCCATTTTACTAACAGGTCCAATCAAACAAAGCATTAAACAGAAAAACAACATGAAAACTGAATGAAAAGTGGAGAGTGGCTGAATTATATGTTTTCTAAAGATGCCATCAATTTTTATCTTCAGCCTGATTTGCTATTTGATGTAATTTAATTTTTTTTGTAACTTTGTTTCTTACCGTAAATTACACTGTTCTGTCATTTAATTTCAAGGCTTTTATGACTTCCAAATAAATTATTTTGAAATAATTTAAATCACAGGCGAGTTAAATAAAAAATATGTTAATTCTTTCTTGTTTGTGCTCAAATGCTTCGGCTGGATTTTTATCAAAGCACAGGATCACATCCTATGAATAGACAATCCCTCACAGCCATCAACTGCCCCTTTTTTCGGTCAGGAACCAAAAATACGATTAATTATGTAATCTTCCAAAGAGAGATTTCCAGTTACACTTTAAATGAAATGCTCCCCCCTTAAAAGGATTTAACTCAGACTTAATGAGAAAGTTATTGTATGTTAATTAAATACACACTGATTACTATGAATATTTATCGAAGTGTAACAATCATTTGCATGAAGATAGATGTTGAACAACTGAATTTCAGTAAATATGTTCCTAATAATTATTTAACATTCAGTAAATTATGCAACTAAATGATTTTTTGGCAAAGATATTGAGTATTTATTATATATTATAGGCCCAATTGTATCATTACCTACACAGGTGCAATCCCATTTAATTAAAGGGGAAGTTGTTGTCACGTAACCGAGGGCAAGATGCAATCATATGTACCAACTGATTACTGAGCATATTTAATGACACTGAACAGCAGTTCTGAGATCTAAAGAAGCCAGTCTATTCAATTCTTTCAAAAACTCGTTGAAAACTGAACTGAATGATCCAGACAGAGTCTTTCCTTTCTAATAGGCAAGGCATCCTTCAACTGGTTCCAGTCTTAGGATCCTCGCTGTTTGTGGAGTTTCTTGCCTGCTCGCATTTTTACGCTGGTTTTTGAATTTTTGATAACCTGTTTGGTTGTGCGTGTATCCTAGCTGTACTCCAGCACCAAGCCCCGATAAAAAGTATGAGGGGAAATCACCCTAACTCAGTTCTTTTCTACTGCTGCTCCTTTATGAAGGAGGCCCTGTGTCCAAAGCTAATCTAATTTACCTATGGAAGCAGTTAAAGCTTATTTTGGATATTGCTAGTCTTCCCCCTTCTAGATGCAGTGTAGACTAGTAAAAATATTATGTGTGGCCTCCTTAGTTTCGCTTAGTCTAGCATTTGGTATCCTAATCAGCTGGAGGAGTTTTGAGACAATTTCTACAATTTCTTAGGAGAAAGCAACAATCTTCAGGCTACTGTCAGGACTGGCACTTTCTGTGCCTCTTGTTCAAGTCAGTCTAGTGAATAGTTCAGGAACAGAGAGTAAGGAAAGATTAAACATAAGAGACAACCTGTTTCTGTAGGTCAGTGATGACAATATTCATTTGGGACTGGAGAGCATCCTGCCCTCAATCTATTTTTGAAATTCTCTCCAGTGTTCCCTTAAATGCTTATTCAATCCTTGAATCAATTATCAGAAGAGAGATTCTCCATCCTTAGGCTTGCTTGTAAACAACAGAGAGAGGACATGTCATGGATTTTGTTCTAGGAATAGCTTAATTTAGAGCAATTTGGGAGCTTGCTGCATACCACTAATACTAAAAGTCTCAAAGAGAATCAAACAGGACAGAGAGAATGGAGCCTGCAGTTATGCCTTTTGCACTTATTTGTCAGTCCACTTCTATATTTACTTCTCATGCCACATCTTTTGAATCAGCACAGTGTCACAAATTCTGTCCCTTACATGTGACAGTGAAGCATTGGAATGGGTATTGGGATTTGCATGCTCACTGCACATCCAGTGCACTTCAGCCAGAGGTGGGAAGGATACTGAAAGGGAAGACGTACTTCTAAAGGAAAAATCCGTCAGTCATGGTGCAATGGTCGTCCATCTCATTCCTTTCTATCTGTCAGTACTACAAGATATGTGGAAATAGACTGTGTCTTTGAAATCTCAAGGTCTTTCTAAGAACTATTGGAACACAAAGGGTTCTTATCCGTAGCTGGAAAGTCCATCCAGAATTTTCGTCTCCATCCAGTGCCAAATTCTTCAAATGACTTATTCTCTAAGAGTAAAAAATTCAATACCATCATGCGATCTTATTTTAGTGTTTATATATGTCATGGAATCGCCTTGCTTTCTGGCCTTATTCTTAGTCTAATTTTTAGAAAGCTAAAAATGGAAAATGTAGGTGTAAGAAGTTTTCTTAGTACATCACTGAAATTTGGACATGTATAGGAATGACCCTGTTATTTAAAAAAGCTAATGGCATTCTCAACTGGATAGAAAGGAAAACAGAATTACGAAGAGGGTTGCAAAAGTATATTACCTATGTTTAATAAGCCTTCTACAAGGTTAAGATTTAATTCTAATATCACCAATGTAGATGATAAATGCTGATATATCTGATGTATATTTAATGAGTGGGTTTTGTAAGCACTCAAAATTAGAAATCCTGAAGTTAACCAAAGCCGAGTTAGGGCTGCTTTGGAAAAATGAGTATCTAAGGTAAAAAAGATAGAGCAAAAAAAATATACTTAAAGGAGTATCTCTTTGGAGTGTTCTTATTTTTTGTTATCAGCAGTAGGCTACTTTATTCTTCTTGGTAGTAATAAAGGCATAAACAAAATTTTAAGTATAAACACAGATAACAAGCTGAAGTAGGCCTTGTCTCCCACTGTGCTTTGATGAAAGATTTTAATAACAAAGAATGGTACTTGTAAGCTGATGTCAGTGGCTGACTGCTTTTAGCTTTTTAAAATCAAATGGTTAGTGATAAACTTAGCAAAAGTACCTAGTTTTTCAGTTAGATACTACCTGATCTGTCAGTCGACAGCTCTCATCAGAGCTATGCAATGAATACGAGGAAGGCACAAGAAACTAGAAGCTCTGTCAGACTCCTTACTGTTACCCGACTGTATTTCCCACACACCATATCCTAACTCCAGGCATCATTGGCAGCGTCTCTTCAGATTTTATACAAATCTGAGCGCCTTTTTTGGCACAAAGCAAAACCTTTCCAGCAAAACCCTTGATTGTTTGCTTCCTAGCCCAGGAGATGAAAGATGTCTTAGTTTCCAGCCAAGAGTTCCCAGAAGGGTTATTAGCTGGTGTCCATCTCTATTATAACCTCCAGCACTCCAAATCCTGCAAGGGTGAAACCTCTTTCAAACCAAGCCCATGCAGCAGAGATAGTCTTCATAAGAATATCCTTATTATTGATATACGCTACAGTAGGGTGTTTTCAGCTATATCTTTTCTAAGCAGTCGTACAGACAACTGCTGCAGATATTATTTTAGGAGGGAAGTATTACTGTCAGTGCTCCAGCAGGGCATTGCCTCCTGCAGTCTCCAAGTGGGGAACGCAGAGAGAAAGCAGAAAAGAGGAAAGAAAGGTGTCAGAACTGAAGGGTTTTGAGCTGTGCTACCATCCTGCATATCTTACTCTCTTTTTGTTTTTGCTTAGGATTCATAGACATAGTAGTCTCTTTGTACAACCTCTGCATGGCGACTGGCAAAACATCTCTTCTGGGAAACAGGTAGTCTTCTCAGAGATAAACGAAGCCCTGATATGGAGCAGTATGACCATATGTCTCCTGCAGTGGGGCTTAGGATGAGGTCGGGCCTTCAAGCATAGTTGCAGCAAAGGGCAGGCACACATTCCCGATTTTCCTAGTTTCGGCAGACACACAACTTTACGAGTATTAATGGATGTATTGGCAAGCTACTAAACAGGTGCAAATGCAATGGCCTTAAATGGTGTTGTGTTGTATTGTACAGCATCCATTGGGGATGAAGGAATGGAGGGACTAAGGACTTCTTAGGACTTCTCAGCAACAATTTTGCCACCTCAGTGTAACAGAAACAAAGAAAAAAAAATAATTAAAAATTACGGAAACAGTGAATACAAGAGAGGTTTAAACCTGTAGATCCTATTTCCTT
>VYZM01017054.1:88118-150122 GCA_013398915.1 Dromas ardeola
CCACCTCAGATGTCTTGAAAGCTAGTTCTCATAAATGAGGTTCAAAGACTCGTGTACTTGAAACAAAGCATTAAGAACTTATATTTTTGCTGCATCCTCAGAGCAACGCGTGATCATGAATGCATCATGCAACGAGGTGGTAATTACTTCCAAGGAAACGATGCAAATAAATATATGGAGAAAGAGTGTATTTTTCCAAAAGTATCAGATATTAATCAATTCTTCCAAGGCTAGACATTTTCTAGAACTCATGACTTCTTTTCTGACATTCTTTAGTTGTCTAGAATTCTTTACCACAGATAAACGTCCTTAGCTTTGTCTATCATACTTCTTTCTGCTTTCTTTTTCCCTACTGTAATTCTATTTTCCCTTATCAGATTCTGTGATGAAAAGTGAAGAGTTATTTACTACAAATAAAATTTCAAAAATCTTTAATATGATTACAGAGTAGGAAGAAACATCAGACCTCGTGCTGCACTCAAGGAAGTTAGACTAATAGTTCCTTTGTGAGAGTTAGATATGATGTTTGCTTTGAGTAAAATCAATTTCCAGAGACAGAAACATAGCATATGCCTAATCCTTTCAGCCGGAAGTGGGCTTCTCAAGGCTTGTTTGGTAGAACTGCTTTTTGGGGACTATAGAAGTTCCTGCTCATCTAAGCCAAATTAGTTTGTAGGTAATATAAATTCATATTGCCGTTACATGGCGATAAATAATTAGATGCTTTCACAAGCCTTCCAGAAAGACTGCTTATACTTTTTACAGGACAAAAGACAAATGAAGAATTCAGCCAAAAATAAGCAATAGATTTCAATTTACCCATGTGCAAGCCTTACAAATCACAGCCAAGGGCTGAAGGAAACAAAAGGAAACAAACATGTAGGCTGGAAGAAACAAATGTAAACAAACATGTAGGCCGAACTTTTGGATGTTCAGCTCTTTTAGAAGTAAGATGCTTCTGTTTTGAAGTTAAACTCAAATGAGAAAGCTGATTATCTTCTGCTGTGAAGTGATCTAGTGATTAGTCTTTGCCTTTACCTTACAGTACCTTTTGCATTCTTGGATAGTGAACTCCCTGGCGAGGAACAGATTATTAACTTTTTTGTGTCTTTCCCAGAAGAATGAAGTGAGGTCTTGGGTTTTGTGTGTTGTACTTGATGAATGTGCTTTTCTCCACGTTATTATCTCTTTGCACTGAGAACATTTTCAGTAAAAATCCTGTTTAGGAACCACATGAAACTGACACAAAGCATATGCATCCCCAGATTTATTTGTCTTTTTGCAAAGTGAGTTTCTATTACCATGTGTACCCTTTTAAAAGCTTCTGAAGTATAAAAGCTTTTACCATTTGGTGAGTAGCTATTTTGCATTACTACTTTATGGAGTCACATCATAATCTGTCAAACTCCCCTTTATAATTATTAGTGAATCCTAAATGACAGAGTTCATTCCTTGACACCTTGTATGACAGTGAAAAATAAGATTTTTCACGTAAGTTGCTTGCAATATAGACTAATTGGCATACTAATTGACTTTTACTATAATTTAAGTTTATTGTTTATTGTTTTTAGATTGTTACTGACATTCGTTTTTCTACTAGAACACAGTAGATACTATTTTTGTAAAGACAAATGCGCTTTAGTTGTACTATACCAGTGAAATGTCTGGGTTTTCCATTTCAAAAACCTGCGTACCTAAGGTGATTTTTTTTCCCTGGGTTTTTTCTCCAGTAAAGATCAAATTGTATTTTAATCTCTTATGAGAGCAGCAGAGCATATTGTCATTATATAGGTAAAGAAATTAGTATAGACCAGATCTTACACATTCTGCTGGAAGTCCCCTCTAACCTGAACTAGTATTATTCAAGTGCCAGGAGCCTTTACCTTCCAACTATTTTAGGTCAGCCAATTGTCTGTGTGCTAAGATGGTTTATTGTCCTTAAGATCATACTTGCCAGGTTGCTTAGGTCCAGTAAATACAAAAGTGAGTTTAAGTAACATTAAGGATCTGTTCTAGGCCAAGAAACAGAAAAAAAATTTCAATCAGGTGTGGAGCAGTACTTAGTAGACACACTTGACAGCATGACTGAGAAACACAGACTCAGGTTTACATCTATATTTCTAGATTTTATAATGCTGATGTCAGTCACTGGCTGCATTTTATTAAAATCAACTTAATAGTTGTGATTTATGCATATACTATGTCAAGCTGATACATTCAAAAAAAGTAGCACAGATTTTTGGGTGACGTATTAAATTTCAGGATACACTACTGACCACTGCCTGGGCTCTATTCAGATTTTTCATCAAGAAAGACATCCATTTCTTTGACACCATCAATAAAATCAGTCTATTTCATTTAAAGCATGTTTTATTCTATAGTGGATATGAATATTACATCATCTTTATTTTTAAGCATCTATTTTACAGTAATGTTATTACCAATAATAAGTTTCATACTGATAGTGCTGACAGCATGGAAAATTGTCCTCTCTTCATGCACACAAGCAAGCGAAGCTAATTTTCTCATGCTGCAGTCCAATTTTAATGCCATACAGATAGGCACCATGATCTGTATCACATTTATACATACATGTCTAGGTATCCGACACAGTAAATTACAGTGATTACCATTATCTGCTACAAGTAGCTCTCATTCTAAGGCTCTGCTACAGCTCCACTTAAACTTTGCTTAGGAAACTGGTTTGTCCTTATTATTGACTGAGGAGATGGATACAGGTTCATTTTTCCTCGGGATTAACTGAGGAGCAGAAAATGACCTGCCAGAACTTGCACAAGTGTGGCAGAGCTGGGAGTAGGACTCTAATTCTTTCAGAAATAAAACCTCACTGCTTCTTGTGGACAACATGTATTTTTCACTAATGATTTCACAACGTATGGCGGATTTAAGTGTAACAAATGAAAATGCACATGTAGCTTCAGGGCATAAAAAATAATAATAAAAAAATACATGTAACTTCTCTATTTAGATTTTAAATATGGAACCAAGAACCATTCATTCCAACTTGGGAACATTTATCTTGCTATGCATTTTTTCAAGCACTACATTCAAAGTTTTTGAAATGGAAAAAGAGTCAAGGCATTGATGGGCAGAGTACTTTTTAGAGATGTTAAATGGACCGTCACTTCAAGAAACGATTGACATTGACAAAGAAATTAGATGCTCAGAACTAGACATTTTATCTTCTAGTTAAAGCTTGGTAAAGCAGCAGGAAAAGACTGTGTCGCCAAGGAAATGTTGAAAACTAGTTATGATAAGATTCCCATTAAAATTCCCCAAAATTTCAGTGAAGGAAGGAACCAAAAGAAAACTCATAACAAGATGAAAGCCTGGCTGCAGTGGCTGCTGAGGTATTACATGTCTTTCAATAACAGGCAAAGTTTTCTGTAGCATCACGTTAAGCAGAATAAAAGATATGACTGGGGAAAACTACAGGAGAAGTAGAACAAAGATATGAGCAATCCATTCAATAAAACTAATTCATAACAAATGCCGAGACTTGCAGAGGCTGTGCAAAACAGAAGATAGAAATATGTCTGGCAAGTGTCAAGTATCTGCCACAACAAATATGTCACCAGGCAGCTGGTGAAACAGGGAGCAACTGACTGAAAGAGCCAACCCACTGCACTGTTTTGGAAGGGAAGATGTAAGTGTAGTTTCTTAAGTACTCTAAGTTGGAAAGAGACATACACAGAAACCATTACTGTAAGAGTATCATTAATTATTCCATTCAACACCATCATGAAGCATCCATACGTTTAATTTCTTTATGGCACTCAGATGTTTTACCAGCCTTATAAGCCCAAGAGGGATGGAAACCTCCCTTTGTGGTTGAGTTCAGTGGACTGTCTTTCAAGAAGACCTTTTACAGTATGGTGAACTTACTAGGATAAATCAACCTTTTAATTTGACTGATTAATCAATGAGCTGGGGTCACTTTTAAAACTGTGCAGACCAGAAACAAATATTTTGCTCTGTGCTACTTGGATATGCAGAACTTCAGAAATTCCAAATACAATGAGGTATTATCTGTAACCTTTTCTGTTCTGTCAAAACATACATAGTATCAAAGAAAGTAATGGTTTGGTAAAACATATATTTTACACCACTGGTTTGGGGTGGAGCAGAGCCAGCTTCCTGTTCCGGGACAGGCCCTTGCTCTCACTCGTTGCCGTGGCAACCAGGGTCAGCTGACTCGGGTGTGTCCCTGTGGAGGGGTTACACCTGTGGGCAGGTCAGGTGACCCAAACTGACCAATGGGGTGTTCCATCCCATCTGCCATGCTGGGTATAAAAGCTGAGGGACCAAAGGGGTCTGGTTGGCTCCTCTCCAAGGGCTCTTCTCCGGTGGGTGGTTTCTCCAGTGGATGGATGTCTGAGGAGGATGATGATGACCCTGTCAGCTCATCTGCCTTTTGATACTGGTCAGCATGTTCCAGTTCCCATTTGTCACTATTTTCCCCTCTACAGCTTGATATTTCACTGTGAAAACCTTAACTCTGAGCCAGCATGAATAGTTTTCCCACCACAGCATAGAACTGGAGCAGCCTCCAGGTAGGGTAGGGATATAGAGTTGTTGGGGAGCAGAAGGATGCTGGCACACAGAAACAGCTCCTGGTTCTCCATGATACATAACAGCTCTTGGGAGTCCCAGTGAGTATAAGAGGCAGCAGCATACTGCACAGATGAAGCACCTCTTGCCGGTGGAGAAACTGAAGCAAGGAGAAGAGTGGCCGATATGTCCTGTCAGGGGTTTTCAGGATGAGGCAGACCTAATGTGGTGGACAACTCTGAACAAGAGGTTACAGGCAGGGAGAAGCAGTGGGACCAGGAAGCAGGAAGAGGGGACTTCCCATCAAGGAGAGAGGAAGAATTTCAGAGTCCTGGAAGACAAAGCTACAGAAGCGGATGGGTAGCAGTGGGGTGGGAGGGCAGAGGAAGAGATGAGAGGAAATTTCACAGGACAGTAGGCTACATGGCACACGGGGACATCAGGAGGATTAAAATGAGAGCCAGGAAATACTGAATAGCAGGACAGGAGTATAATCTGAGTGAAGCTGGAGTTGATGATGACTTTCTAGGACCAAGCAAAAGATATTTGAATGGGAAGAAAAGGTTGTCTGCCTTTCAGGAGGAAGGATGAGAGAATAGGATTGGAGGCCAGAGGGGACACAAATAGGTACAGAAAAATATGAGGAAGGAAGGAATGTTGAATGTACAGAAAGGAAAAATAGCAATGCATGAGGGAGTTTTGAGTGTGGAATTCTCTGCAGCAAAAGGGGAAGGTATAAGTGAGTGAAGAAAGATGTTGATAGGTGTGATAAATTTTGTCTCTTCAGCTATCACAGACTATATAAATGTCTCTTCTATTCAAATAAATAGAAAATTACCTGCTGGTTTCAGTGAGGAGATCAGTTCAGCTGTAAGGATGTGGATTCTCAGTAAAGTGTTGACCTGGGGGACATGGAGAGGGGGTAGGTAGTTGTCCAATAATTATATACGGTGTTTGGGAAATATATATTGTGGACATGTTCTAAGTTCAGTAAAGGTAATTCACTTGGGGGTGTCTGTGTGGGGTGGTTGGTGAAATTCCCCAATTGTCTATGACCCTAACAAAATCAGAGCTGGACCCTCATAAGAGCTCATTCCCTCCAAACTTAACACCTTGGTTACTGACTTAAACTGGTTATTCTTTATGCTCCTAGTTTGTCCAATTGCAGAAGTCTGTGTTAGGATTTAAAATTCACCTCTTAAAACTCCATTTTGGTTTAATAACATAGGTCTTGTTAATGTTAATTGAACTTTTCTATCTGAGTCCTTGGAAAACCACTTCAAATTTTGCTCTCAGCTTTCAGTCTGTATCCTGACTTATCTTTAAACTCACTGTGAAAGGTACTTCTGGTTGTCAGGCAAATACTGTTTCTAACTAATTAAACTTTAAAAATTCTCTTTCCTTATATAAGCAGGGGAATATTTAATTAGTGTAACGCCCCACTTTGTCTATAGGATATATGAATCATTGAGTATCAGCTACAGAATAACTCCATTCTGAGATAACATTCATGAGTGGTCTGTGTGTGTCAACTTACCTTTATTAATCCTTCATTAACCTCTTAGCATTCAGCTTCCAATTTCCAGTATCACAGAGCAGACATCAGCTATGTGGACTAATCAATAGTTCCTCCTGCCACAGGACATTAATACAAAACAAGACAACATGGGGTTTTTGCCCTTCCTTTGAGACCACACACATTTGCTTATGATGACAACTGAAATTCTTTGAGAACTGCTATATTTTTTTGAAAGTAATTCTTCCCCCAAGCATAACGCATGAATACTTTGAGTATTTTTGATGCTAATTCTATTTTCCTCAAGCACAAGCTATATGCCTACAACTTTTCAGCACTAGGAGTGTACCACATTGTAAAATTCTTGTGACTTTGGATAATTTTTTCTATCATTTTTCATCTAGCTTGTACAATTTCCCACACATTGCTCTCTTTAGTCCTGCTCTCGCTATCTTGAGTTTTAGATTTTTCAGTCCTTTTTACCCTCAATACCCTTAGCATTGAATGAGCTTCTTACAGGCTTTATGGAGGACTCTATTGTCAGCTAAAGACTTCTCTGAATTGCCATGTACTAACTGCTTTCAAAAATTGATTTTAAATTTATTTTTGCTTCATTTATGTTTGCCCTCATTAGTCATCTCAGGATTTTCATGTTCTCTCTTTTGAGCTGCAGTCGCCTCTCTGGCATGCTCTGTCTCTGCTTTCTGAATCATCTCTCTTGGTCTTCATTTTTTTGCACTTTTGTCCTAATCATGCTTCTTGAAAGAACGATTACTTAGCTGGGCCAGCTCCTGCTGCAGAGGTAACACACTTTTATAATATACTAAATTGATTGCCTTTTGGATGTAATGCTTTAGTACCACACTGAGTGGCTTACATTAACTGTATAAATGGTGTGCTTGCTCTCAAAAATTTCACCTGACTGCCAGGCTAGCCGTGGCAGCATTTTAGTGGTCTCGAAAATGTATCAGAGTGTTCTAACAGAGTCTCTAATTTTACTAAAAATGCTTACAGAATTGAATCAGTACAAATGTATTCTAATTTTCACTGACTAAAAATGGTGAGCCATGTGTCATAAATGCCTATCCAGGCATTCTGTAATCTGCTCACATAACGTGGTATGTAAAACAAGCATTTCAAATACCTGGCATACATAGTCCAAAAGCATAAGGCTAAAGAAAATAATAATACTATGATATCTAGCATAAAATGACTTTCTCATTGGTTCCATTATGTTATTAATCTTTCTAGCTGATATTCATGGCTTATTTTCTTCTTTATTGCCTTCTATGCATTTCTTTATAGTCCACCTCAATGATATTCAATTTTTGCAATACCCAAAGTCTTGAATATGCCAGATTCAAAATGTCTGCTCTTAGTTTTCAGGGTTCTGCCAACAAAAAAATTTAACCTACACATTCATTTCCCACTGTTGAGCCCTGGGTTTGCAGCTTCATTTGCAGTCACTCTTCTGTCTAAATACATCTTGGTTCCACCATTTCATCATTTTCTTCTCCCTGTCCCACTTCATTTGTGCTCATTTCATGAGGCATAACATATCTTGTAATGCAGTATATATTCTTCTGCCCTGACTTGTTTTGCAGTAAGCATGCGAATGCACTGGTTTTGGTGAGCCTTCTTGATATCTTTTCTGAAGTGATCATTGTAGTTGTAATCCTATTCACTTTATATTTGCAGAAATTAAAGTGTTAAAGAATGCAAAACTTCTGGTTATTTTGTAATTTAATTGAAACCAGTATTTTTACAGAAACTGATGTGCATCCATGCTAACGCAAACTCCGTTTTATTTCCCTAAGAGGCAGTCATTTCTCACTAAGGTATATTTTGTGGTCATGATTATTTTGACATAAAGACTTTAGTAATGCCACAGAGTATTTGTAGTAACCCTTTTTTAAACAGCTATCAAATTATATGTATTTTAGTACGTTTGCATAAAATTACATATCTTTTTGTCAGTGGTAGGAAGGTGTGTGCATTTTCTTAATCTTAAGAATGTGAGTCCTTTAAAATCCTGCTGGTGTGATTTAGACTTATGGAGGCTCAATTATTAGCTGAGCTCTGCCGTTTGACCAAGGTATGATAAGTGTTACATACAGAAAAAATGGTTTTTTCCTCTCCTCAAGTTAATATATAAATTCTTCTATGCTATTGTTTCGTTTTAATAGCCTTTTTTTGCACTTCTTTATAGGCTATCACAGCATACCAACCATTTTTTTCTGCCCAGATTCTATTCCATTTCCTTGTCCCCCCCTAAGCTACAAACTTCCAAACCCTGTTTTTAACAAACCTGTAACAAACTTTTCTAAAGGTTTACTTGTCCCACGGGAATTTAGCTTTCATTTTACTTTCTCTAATACACATTGCATACCTTGTCACTTCAGTTCCATTATGTCCTGTCATTTATATTATAATAAGTCATTCCTGAGTTAATCAACATCCCTACTTACGATGCTTATTAATGTGACACATTGTGGTGTTCCTTCTTCTGTGACCACTAAATTTTAAAAGCATATTCCTACTCCTCTTGTACCTCTCACTCTTTGAAAGTGCCGTTTTAATTTCCTTTATCTTACATACCCTTGTCAAATGATTTTAATATTATGGTACTTGTTTTCTCTTTTCTTTCTTTTTTTTATTTGGAAATAATTTTCCCAAATGCCTAGAAGATCAGTTATCCTAACAGTACCAGTAATTATTTGTATGAAGGTAAAGCCTGTGAGACCCAATCAGGTGAGCTGCTATTATACTGAGTGCTGTACAAACATAGTCATTGCCAGAGGTCAACGGGATAAAAAGTTATGATTTCAGTTGCATGTTTAATTTAAGAAAAGATGCAACAAAGGATCACAACAGAAAGCAATATAAGGAAAGTGAAGAATACCACTCCAGAGCAGAAGATACACTTTGGCCTGAACTCATACCAGTTTTCAACACCTATCTCGGATATCTAGTTGAGCCTAGTTACCTGAAGTATCTGCT
This sequence comes from Dromas ardeola, assembly GCA_013398915.1. Lineage (NCBI taxonomy): Eukaryota > Metazoa > Chordata > Aves > Charadriiformes > Dromadidae > Dromas > Dromas ardeola. The sequence continues at coordinate 97,207 of VYZM01017054.1, forward strand.
TAGTCTACAGGGAAAAACAGCTGGAATGTAGTGCTGTGGGAACTAGCAGCCTCCACACCAGGCTCCTATTGCCAACATGACTAGACACCTTACTTCAGTCCCCAAGAAGACCCAGAAATCCTGGAAATTTGCACTCAGGCTTTACACAACTTGGCATCTCCATACAGGTAAATACTTGCACTGAGGCAGTATCAAAACTTCCTTCCTATGGCTTCCTTCCATTGCCATTTGTAAACCCTCTTCGTCCATATAAATCCAACAAATCTGGCATGAGAATGGGAAACCCCAGTTACTTGGCACTTCCAAACTCGTGACTGGGATATGAGATGAGGAAAGTGAGTTTTGTTATGTTTTCCCCATCCTTCCAACACACAATTGCATTCAAGTTATAGTTTAGGTTTAAAGGCAAATCATGGTTCTCTTTATCATTTCTTGTGGAGGCTCATTGTCAGGTATATTGCCTGATACTGAGATGAAACATTTGCCTGAATTATCTTGTGAACAATTATAACTACAGAGTTTACCACTTGAAATAAATCTTCCACCTTTTTCTTCTACCGATGTTCAAATATGGGCAGAATGTCAACGTGTCTTCCGTACGCTTTATTGCTGTATCTGAGTATGCAAAAGATACTTTATGAACTTTGTGGTTATAGTACTGCACGCATTTTTGCCTTCTTCCTACAGAAGTGGCAAAAAGAAGAATTTTTTTTTGTTTCAATTTCCATTCAGCCTACCTCTTTCAAACCACACCAATATACCAACTTGCAAACCCCATTAGCTGGGGGGTAAAATACCATTGCTGTACCTACTTAGTTCTTTCTTCACAGGTCAGCTGATCCATGTTACTGGTATCTTGTTACTTATCCCTGAAGTGCCGGCAACTTAATGACATCATTTTTATAATGTAGTGCTTACAAATAAATATCATATTTTGGGGCTATTGCATGAGCATCCAACTCGCAGAGACTACAGTTGTGTTTGCCCTTTCACTGACGTACACTGTAGGCTTGTATTTCCAGGTCAGGTCTATACTTCAAAGTTATATTGCTACAATTTGGGTGATCTTGTCATTTAAAAATAGTGTGTACCTTAATGTGAAGATGTAAGTATAGATGTACTTTAGATAGAGATTGCTTAACTCCATTACTGTGCGGAATATCTATACCATTATATAGCACCTTTATATCTGTATGATCATGAGCCCCCAAAGAAGATTGTACAACTTTAAATATATATCTTAAAGTGGGAGAACTTGCTGTTAGAGATGAGTTTCTTTGGTTCCTCTAATTGCTTAGACTTTTTCAACCCTAAAAACTTCCAAGTTTTCCCTTCTAGTTAAATATTTGAGCTGCAGATCATTTTTTTTCCTGAGGTATATTAGTTTTCATTTTTCCCATGTTAAATCTCATGGGCAGTTAGCCAGCTTCTTTATTATTCCTCCTATAATCTTTTAACCCTCCCTTCATTTTCTTCTTTCTGAACCCTTTATGCTAGAACCAAAGTGAAGTCTGGAACATACATGCACACGGGTACATACATTTTAAATCACTAAATGCACCTTTCTTCTTGAAGACTGGGAATAGATTTGCCTTATTCATAGTTTTACATTGATGTAGTGTCACTGGGTTCTATAACATTGTTTAATTCAGGCAGCAAGGTCCTGATTTGAAGTCTACTGTTGAAAAGACCCTTATTGACTTCAGTAGGCTTGGGATTCAGCCATAAATCTGTAAAACCAAATGATAGGGTCAATGGTTTAGTACTCTATAAATTTCATTTAATAAATGAATGCAAAATTTGATCCAAAATGTCCCCATAAATTTATACCTCTCTTTTCTCATTCTTTAAATCAATATAGATGCCACACAAGGAATGTATCAGTGTCAAGCTATCAATAGCTCTGCCACTGTTGTCTCTTGTTTTATATGCTTTTCCCTTTAAAGCTAGGAATACAAATATCTCTACATTGTTCATTTTTATAACTATATAAATTCAAATACAGAATGACTTTTCTGGTTTTATTTCAATTATACCTTCAGAAAAAAAATACAAATTCAAAATCACTCACTGAGAGAAAGAATCTGTCTGCAAAATTTTAACTCCATGTGATGTGTCTTAATGAAACAACAGCGTTAGAAAACCAGGGAAAGGAAGCTCTGTAACAGCAGCGATGACTGCTAATGGTGCCACTGCATCATGCAGAGCCTGCAGAGGGCATATAGGCCTTCTTTAGAAAGATACGGAAGGACGTTGATGTATCTCATAAAGCTGACAGGTCATTGCTATCCATTGTCTTGCAGAACAGATTAATAGATTCATTGGTTCTTACTAGACAAAACTGTTCACAGCAGATAGAATTTATCCTGAAAAGTTGCTGCATTCTGCTAGCTGGTACAAAATGCTCTTCAGCTTTCCATCTTTCAGTTGTTGGCAGGTACTTAAATAAGAAACACAGAGAACCCGTTTACAGTTATGGGTCTCTGTCCTCACTCATAATTATAGTTCTTAGATAGATTTTAAAAGCTCTTTTTGTCCAGAGTAGAACATTACATAGACCCCAGGGGCACAATTAATCACCCTCCAGATATGTCAGCAGCATGATACAAGAGTTGGTAAATTTAATAGTATTTTTTTGTGTTGGATGGAAGTCAAAAAGGAACTATTTGGCAATACGCCTCAGATCATTACAAAGTTGTCTACTGTGGCACTCCAACCTTGACAGCCACAGATCAGTTCTGGAGGAAACTTGCAGAGCCAAAGGGGACTTATAAAACCAAACTGATCCTCATTGTGTTATCCTAAATATTTTCACCTGAGGCACTCTGATGTATTTGTTATAATAGAAAGGGGGAAAGGAGGAAAAAAACTAATGCCTTTTACATCTGAACCAAATAAAACGGTAGTTTGATGCTTACTGATGTCGGTGAACAGTTAGTATTTTTGTGGGTATTCCCTTTGATGGAACTGAGTGATGGCTCATCAAAGGCATGTGTAGGGTTCATAACCTGGCTCTGTATCATCTTGCAACTGGTCTAACAGCTGTTTCATCATACTCTCTGTGTCCATTACCTTTCAAACCACGTGCAAAAAAATTACAAAGTCCGAAAAGATGATAGCAAACATTCCTAGTTTATACCCTGCTGTTATAAAACAAATGTCAGGAGAATATATGTGGGCTCGCAAGTTAATGCTTTTTACAACTGTGATTTTGTATTGTATCACTCATTCCAGAACGCTAGGAAATGTTTTGCAATAACTCTCACATAGTATTACCAGTTTCACGGTGTTATTTGAGATAATGTCTCAAGTAGGCTTGATTACTATGATTGTTCTTGCTCTTCTCTTTGTACTGTATCTCCATCTTCTTTCATTTAACTGAAATGTGTTTGCAAGTTAAAGTCTGAAACTGCTTCACCAGATAGGTTTTTTGATCCTTGACTAGCAGGGGCACTAGTGTTGGCTTAAATCTCCTCTTTTCAAATCCATAGGGAAATCCCTTTGAGTCATGAAAACAGAATTTCCTTCGTTAAAGGGAAACCAAAACAGTGCCAGCCATATTTCATTGTCTTCCCCAAGCTGAAGGAGAAACAAGCAGATATTTGCAAAAGCGAAATAGTAATCTGGTCGCTGGACTTTATTGCCTACTCAAACGGCATCCATGAACATCATACAGGAAAGCTACATCTTGTAGAGAATACAACAAGTGGAAAGACTTTGTGACAAAAATATTGCTTCAAAGACTGGTGAGTCTATGGACTTTCTAAAAAAAAGAGCATTCACTTTAATTCTCCGAAGGCTACTGGCAGGTGACTAGCTAAGTGATTGTAAACCAGGGTGAAAAATGGCTTCTGTGGAGGTAGAAGGTACTTTTGATGTACTTTGTCTCTCTTGAACAGTTCCTTTTTGATGCGTAAGAGTGACACAGCAATTTTTAAATGCTGCTTCTGTTTTGGTGAGAGATCATGGTCAAACAAAGACCATGCATCAATGAATTGGAATATAGTCTAGTAAATTTATGAAGACAGAAACACTTCAGGCTGCCTTTTGCTGCTATTCTCCTGGATGGTGGGTGTGAAGAAAATCAGATGTCCTCAGTCATAAGGGGTCGGGATATGTCTTCTATATTGTGTCGTATAGGCCTACATATCTGGTATGAAAATTGGGATGAGTATCCCTCTGATACATAGCTGTATTTCAAGACAAATTATGATACTTTAATGCACTGAAATGCTCTAGATAGGGTCCAGATTAATGGTAATAAGATGTGTGGGTGGGGTGGAATTTCTCACTGGGGGATTTTGATGTTCATTTGTGTTTTAGGTCAGGCAGGCTCCAGAATATATACACAGTCTCCAATCTGCCAGTTCGGACCAGTGTGCATCCTCCCCATCAAAATACTCAGCGCCATGGACAGTCAGAGCTTCTGGGGATTACCTTAGGCTCTAGTGCTATTTTTTACTCCCAGTGCTGCATCTTGCTCTCTGCCTTTAGGAAAAGCGAATATATGATAATCAGTTTGCTGTTTCAGAATTACAGTAAAAAAGGGGAGGGATGATTATACCTTGAGGCTTCTTTAGTTCCTTCTCCTACACAGAAATACTCTAGTCTTTTAAACAAATACAAAAATCTGAGTCTCTAATTGTTGAGGGCAGCAGCTCTCAAAAGGTCTGTTGCTGTCCAAAAAAAAAAAAATTTTAGACCCAATGTCTACATTTTAAAAAGAAATATAAAATCTCCTTCTTCCGGCATTCCACCCTTCAAATTACTGTACAATAGCTCAATTCCATGTAACTGTCTGTGTCATTTATAGGAGTCTAAGTGCTTTTTGGAGTAGCCTGTCCATCAGCAGTGCTAAATACCTCAACCTCAGTAAATCCAGGTACAGGGAATGCAGAATAGCTCATTCTTCAGATTTGACTAGGTTTCTGGCTATGAGATGCCTTCTGGCAGAGGCATACTCTGTAAAATATCTACTAGGGAAAGGCTTTTAGTGATCCCAGGTTGTCCATCATAACTCTTCTGCCAGAAAATATTCCTCTTGGATTCACTGCTTATGGTGTTCTCTCTAACCCATTTCAGTTACAGCATGTCAGATAAGTGAGACCTGTGATTTAAATAGCATGAGCCAACCTGGCTCATCTTCACAGAAACACGTTAGGGAATGATTTTATGAGCAATGGAGTCAGGAGACACTGAGTTGTGGGGGAGGAAGGAGGAGGAATAATCTCTAATAGAAGGTCAGTAGTGAGCAGCTGTGGACACACTGGAGAAGGGAATTGGTTGTGCTGGCACAGCTGGAGCTGGATGGCAACAGCCATCTGGTCCCCAGAGGCCACTGTGCTGGGAGCTGAGGCTAAAGACATAGGATAGGTGCCAGGGGGTACCGAAATGACTAACAACATCCCTAGTTTCGATGCCAGGTAATTCTGGAAAGATCCTGTAGTGTGCTTCAATGTGGCTGGTAGGAACATGCTGTGAGAGCGACTGGTGCCTGCTGTGGAATGAGACTTCAGCTTTAGCTGCTTTTCTTCACTGCCCTCTTTCCTCAGCCGCCTGCTCTTGGTGCTCTGGCAGAAAGTCCACTATGTTCACAATACACTGAAGGGAAGGGGTTTATGCATATTACTGATGCACTTTGCCAAAAAAGGACATTTAAACCAAATTGGTTGACTTTGCACTGAAGCACAAAAGAAAATGCTCATGCAGCCACATCTGCTGTCTCTGTTATGGGGGTTGTATTCTCCTGTAGGTATGTAATAACAGGAGGTGACATTTTAAATGCCCTGGCTGGTTTTTTTTTTCAGTGAGCAGCTGACTAAAGCCTGACCCATTTATTTCTAAACTGCTTCCCTGCCACTGATGCAGTTACAAAAAGATCAGCTCTTTGGTGCAGACAAAACCTGAACTGATCTTTAGAGCTTTTACTGCTGCGCTTCAAAGTAGACTCTTCCTAGAAAGAACTGGAAGGCCACTGGGATAGCTGGCAGATTTCCCAATGTCATGCAAAATACGCTTTTGCAGAGGGTGATGTGAAATGAAAACATTTACTCTGAGAAGTTGTATTTCAGTTTTCTGTGTTTCCTAGTGCCAAAAGGTGAGCAAACATATTGCAGGCCTTTGCCTGGTTCTAATCCCAGGCAGGTGGGAGGGTGTGGGATGATTCTCTGGTTGAGTCACAACAGTCTTGCATCATGAACAAAGTATTGCAATGCCAGGAGGCTGGTGACAGTGGGCCAGTGTTTGAGATTTCACTTTCTTTAAAGACTGAATTGAAAGAAATATAAGCTCTTTCATTCTCTCAGTGTCTCTCACCTGTTTGGTTTTTTTAAAGAATAGAAAAAAATAGAAGCATTGCAACAGTGTTAAAATATTTACATTTTTTTTCTCATTTTCTTCAAACTTCCCTTTTGCCATATCCGTGCCCTCTTATTAGTTTCCCCTTTGCTTCCTAAATTTTTTCATAAGCCCTTTTCCCCCTTTTCTTACCCCTTCCTTTGCTTGTCTCTTTCTGTCTCCCTTTTCCTTGCAATTTATGAAATTCTAGTTTTCCATAAGATTTCTCATGTTACAGGAGTGCTATCTAAATGCAAATGTTTAAGGAAAAACACAAGAAGATAAAGTACTTCATCACTAAAGTGTGTATTCAGCTGGCTTCAACACTAAGACAGTAGCAGCTAGCAAAAGACCTAATAGTAATTTTTATTAAAAAAATTTTAAAATTACTGTATTTCCCAAAAAGAAAGTTTTCCTTTATATATCCCTTATGAATTGTCTTTTTCTTACTGCTTGTGGGAATATACTTGAAAATAGTATTATATCTATTCAAAAAGTGTCCAACAAGACAACAGTAAAATACAAATCATGCATCTGTAAAGCCTCACTCAGTTGGTACATTCAGAGTACCAAAACTACCATTGTCTACTCCTCTACACAATTCTATTCCTCTGTTCAGGAATTTTATTTTTATCACCTGTTTATGAAATGCATTCAAAACAAAAACATCGTAATTAGGCTTTTATGCCAGAATTTCAAGAGAATTAAAATTCAACTTCTCCCTATAATTTTAATCTGGCTAAAATCAGAGGTAATTGCAGAGCTGAATGAGGTTTTTTTTTTTTGCTCCTAGGATCTGGTTTAGATGAACCCTTTGATAATATCATGTGAGACGAGTTGATATAAAGAGATTTCCAATACAAGACTGGTAGTGACAGTGATAGGCACCTGGAATTACCTATGATAGATGGACAGATAGGTAGGATAAGAAGTTTTAAATCAGTTTTTCTAGGAAATGAAATCTTCCACTCCCAAGATCTCTAGAGTAGTTTAGTTTCCATTGGGCAACTCATCTATAACAGCACCCTTTACTCCATGAGCTGTGATTTAGGAAGCCAGCATTTTCACAGGAAAGGGTGACTCCCTTACCACTTGGGTTTGCAGAAGCCCTCTGACACCTCAGCTCCCTTTGGCTCTCACTCCATCCCCACCCTGGCAGTCACCACCCCCGAGGCCCAGGATAGTGCTGCTCCTGCTGCCCCACGGCACCCTCCCACCTTGCTGCCACATCTGATTTCTAACTGTGTGCACTTTCCCTTCAGTCAGAGTCATCCCTGTTGGGTATTGGCAGGTGCTTGAGCAGCTTCCCAGGCTGCAGCACAGCTACAGGAGCGTCTGTGCCAGTGCAAATGTCACGCTGCGCTAGGAAAGTCAGAGCCTGACCCAAGGGCTTTCTGCGCTATAACAATACAGCCGGGCTCCAAAAGTTCAGTGGGTAAACTGGAGATGACTGTCCCTAAAGGGACAAATCTCTCATCTTTCACTCCACCTTTGTCTCCTGGACTTACATGCTTTCACGTGGTACTTCACAGTGTTTCCATTCCCACATTCCTGTGAGTTTGGGAAGTGTCATGATCCCATTTCAAAGACAAAGACCCAAGGCAAAGGTGCACCTTCTGAAAGTCTACACCTACCCTGCTAAAGTCATCTGTCTTGGCCAATGATCCCTTGGCCATAGGCTAAGTGGGGACTGATTGTACATTTCACATTGTTCAGGTTTAGCTCCCTCTAGAACAGACGGGTATTCTTTTGTGCCTTAATGCACACATCTTTTTTGAGTGTGTTTTACACTTAGAAGTGCATAAACCTGAGAACGGTCACAGCTCACTAGAGTGATGTTTTTGGCGTGCCCCCAGGGTTTCTTTTCTCAGGCATGAAATAAAAGGATTAGGATTGCCTTAGATTTATTGCTTTGGATATTTTACAAAGATATATTTGAAGGATTTTTACAAAAAAAGGATGAGCCAAAACCTGGTAGTCTTGTCTACGCTGCCTGCAGTGAATTGCCACTTGAGGAAAGCTCCCCCACATTTCACCCAAATTAGATCTTGGAGAGAGCAAATTGAATTACTCCCAAGGAGTAATCCAAGGGCAGAATAACACACACATGCAGTGTTAATGATCAGTGGACCAGGACCTGGGAGTGAACTGGAAAGCCAAGTTATTTGAGAGTGTAGCTGCACTGCAGGTATTAAGCCTATTTCGATCATTCTCAATGGAGACCTAAGTCCACATAAGGATATTGGTCTAACTAACTTGTCTGAAGCAGTGGACAAGTTAACCTACTCTCAGTCTCCAAAATATGACCTAAAGTCACCAGCTAGCTGAAAAATGGATTTATGCTTGTACTCTATTTCTTTGGAAATACTGGGTCAAAGCTCAAGATCAGCATCCTGGTGTTTTGCACGATGCTTTGCAATCCTAAAGCTAGCTAGAACGTGGGTCCTGAGCCAAAACACCATCTGAATGCACTGTACTCACATGAAAGACTGAAAATAAGTCTCAGTTCCATTTCTCAGAGACAGCAATTGCTTGCAATGGGCTTACTCATTATCCTTCCTCTTTTTCTCTTCTTACTCTGTCTATCTGAAGTGGGGATGGACCAGGACAAATAAAACAGGTTAACACTAGAGTACTGCCTGCCATTTTCCCAGGCTGACGTACTGTGAGAAAGATCATGTTGGACCTTCCACTTGTGAGGCTCAGTCCCATGCCAAGATAGGCTTTAAGTTCATACTCTGAAAGAAATATTCTCAAAAAGCAATTTTTCTTCAGTTGAAACAGGGAGCCTGTGATGGAGTTAAAGATTTGTCCCGTATGCCCCAAGCTACCATTACAGCTCCTGACTTTAAAGGGCAGTGGAGGGCGGGGGAGGGAAACTTCCACCATAGTCTTACTTCACCAATTAATCTCTCTAAGAATATAATATCAAAACATGTGCTTGAATTATGGTCACAAAGTGTTGGAGCATTTTACCCAGATATGGGCAGGGTGGAAGCTAACAAATCTGTATTTTAAGCATACCCTAAATCAATAAAAAGCACCAGAAAAAGTACATGCATAAGTGAGAAAGCAAACATAAGTGGCCTGGCCTGAGGATATCATTATTTATTGAAACAGATTTTTCTTTTCCTTATGGTTTTAGAAACAAATGGCAGGTGCAAACAAAGAATAAAATTAGTCATAATTAGTACTGCAGACTATTTTGAATCACACAGCTGAGATCTGGATAAATAATTCAGATTTTACTCAGTAAATCTAAAACCACAATCCATTTATAAACTGAGGATGCTTATTAATCTGTAGCTCTCAGGTTAACAGTTTGTGTCAATTACCCAAGTAGTCTTGCATCACTAGTAACCTTAATCATATGCCATGTTTCTGTTCTTCAGTACAGCAGGGAAGGTAAGAATTCACAATTTCTCTGTTGCATGCCAGTAAACTTCTCTATTAGAATATTTGTGGAAAGGAGAAGTTGGGGGCTGAGTTGAGACAAGTGCCTTTTTAAGGTCAGGAAATCTTCAGAATTTGCCACCATGTCTTTCCTGATACCAGAGTGGCTGATCAACAGCTTCCCAAATGCTGCCTCAGAAATCGGAACCCAGTCATCATGGCTTCAACAACTTCCATTGAAATTTTTGGCAAGTTCTCAAGGTTTAGATCCTCAAAACATTTGGAGGTGTGGAGAGTTAAGTGTGGTGTGTAGTCTCTGCCGAGTGAACCTGAAGGTCTTTGGAGGTCATCATGAGTATCTAATACAGGTATTCTTGACTAGGTAGGTATACCTTAATAGTCAAATGATATATTACAGGTGGGACATCCCGTGCTGGGCTCAGCAGTTCTTTCCTCCTCATTGTAATATATTCTTCCTTCAGAGGTGATGAGGGTATGGGATGGGGATAGATACAGGTCAAGTAGAATAAATAATGGCAGCAGATACACAGCTACATCCAAAGCATCCTCCCTGCACAGGTTTGGCGAGTACCACACCTTCACGGCAGGCCACTTGGTCTATCTCCTCGCAGCACTCGTCTCTCCTCTTCCCAGCTGCATAACCAAGGACTTCCAACTCCTGACGCTTTTACGTAGATCAAGTTAAGCCTCAAGAGAGGTTCCACTTTCCCAGAATAACTCATCTCTTCAGCTACCTGGCAAACCAAGCTAATACACAAACTGCATTGTTCCTAGGCACCTAAACAAACCAGCTCTCTGCTCTTTCATTGCCTTTCAGTCTGTAGCCAGAAGTTCCCACTTGACCTAACCACATTTGTTACCATGCTAGAAAGGTGGTGGGAACTATCCCATTAAGCCATGCCTCACAAAGAAAGATGGAATGGGGAAGTCATTGCTTAAGGTTACTAAGAATATTATCTTTCCATCTAAAAGTAGAGTTAGTCATGCTGGTTTTCCTGAGTGCAATTAGGTGATTTGCTGAGCTATTTAAAGGAACCAAAATGAGTTGCTGAGCTGCTTAGAAAAAGCAAACCAGTGATAGCTTAGGCCACTTGCAGAACCAATCAGCTATATGTTGGATACAATGAGTAGTAACTAATAATCATTTGTGATAATAGATTTATATGTGAACAGTTTTGCTTGGTAAGTTCTGCATGGAACCTGTAACTTCTTTTTTTTTGTGTCTTTTACCAGGATATTTATTCTTGGCTTTAAGACTTCAAGTGAGTGAAATTCCACCAATTGGCAAATTATTCCACAGACCACTAAGCCTTGTGGTAAAAAAAGCGTGTACTAACTCTACTTTGAATCCCTTTTGCTGACAGTCATATTCAGTGTCTCTTTGCATGACATTTTCTGCTCCATTTCAAAGATAAAAAAAACCCCTCTTCTCCTTTTAAATATTTGTGAAACACAATTAAGTCACCTGTTCATCTGAGTATAGAAAATAGACCAAGCTTCCTTCATCCCCTGCTAATTATTTTGTGTTTCAGATCTTGGAGTGCTTTTTTTCCAAACCGTATCTAATGTATCAGTCTCTGTCTCAGCCCCTCTGTTCTCTCTGAAGTTTGGGCCCAGGTACCAAAGTATTCACAGTAAGAGGATGAGTAAGGAATGTTACCTTCGGTAGTAATAGCACTTCGTTTTACAAGCTGCTTTGACCCTGCTCACCTACCCAAAATTCTTAGGTGCTTGTATTTCACCTCATCAGTTTTACTTTCACCACCAAACCATCACCTTGAAATTTCACCATTAAAGATATAGTACTAGCTGCAGGTAATTGATAAATATACAGAAGAGCAAAGAACAACAAATACGGGAATGGTCTTTAAACACGTGTCTTTAAATATCTGTATATTTAAAGAGATTCTGTGTGTTTGAGGGAATAATAGACCAGGAAGCCTTATGGGTAAACATAATGAATTAGTTGAAATAATAATTTAAAACCAAGTAGCAGAACACTTGGGAGACCACGGCCAAATAGGGGCCAATCATCATGGTTCCTGCAGAGGGAAATATTGTTGTGTTAATCTCCTAGAACTCGTTGAATATATTAATAAAGAAGAGCAGCTGGCGTAATTTATTCTAACCTCTCTGGGCCACTGACAAAATTCTTTGCGAGAAGCTACGAAGGAAGCTAAGTAGTGATGGATCAAGAAGTGGTGGAGGGAAAGAAGGTGAAGGGCAGGATTAAATGGTCAATTTCATCATGTCAAAGGATAACAGCGGTGGGCCCCAAGGTTCCTGCTCGTCTACTTATTTATTAATCATCTCGGAAACGGGAATTGCTGTGAGGCAGCAAAATTTGCAAGGGATGAAAAATAGTTCAGCCTAAGTTCAGAGATGATTGTGTGCAACTTCTGAAACAAACAAAACTGTGTGACCTACTCACTCTGACACATGAATTATCAACAAAAGCAAGGTAAGGTACACCAGGTGGAAAAAATATGAATTACTCAACACCTCACAGAGCTCTAAATTAGCGTACCAACTTCAGAAAAGGACCTAGTTATCCTTGTAAATTACTTCAGTAAAGACTTCTGCTTAATGTGCAGCTGTACCAGATAAGCAAACATATTAAGATGCATAAAGAATGGGAACTAATAGAGAAAGGATTAAACTGCCAACGCTATAGTGTGATCTGAAATACTGCGTGCAGTACTAGTGACTCCATCTTATAAACAATAATGCTGATTTAGAGAGGGTTCAGTGAAGGACAATGGGAATGATCAAGAGCATTAGAAATTTCTCTTATGAAAAAAAGATCGAAGTCACTGGGGCTGTTGACCATGAAAAAAGGGATGTCAAATTTACAAACTGTAATGAAGGCTAAAGTGAAGGCATGTCTTATAACGCACACACGTACAGAGGGAGAGGCAAAGCAATTAGAGTGAAATGGAAAAAGCAGTATTTTTTCATATCATCTGCAGTTAGATTCTGAAACTGAGGAAATCACTGGGGCCAAGAATTGAAGAGGATTCACAAAGGGACTGCTGGACAGGCATAGGAGCACCCAGAATTTTCAGGGGTAACGACTGATAGGAGCAGCTCTTATTTGAGCCAAACTGAGTTAGGGAGGGCTATGGCGTCACAAATTATCCCACATCCCTACCTTTAGGTTTCTCTGAGCGCCTCCCTCTGAATCATCCTAAGTGCTGTGGAAGACAAAGTATTAACTATGAGTGATTTGAGACGATTCCAACAGTCCCTATGCCTCAGTTACAAATGCGTTCATATTATACTGGATCCCATTTGCAGTTCCTAATTGTGCTTTATTCATTAGCAGATTTTTAACCTATTTAATGTATTTTTTCCACTGGTCTGCACTGAGTCTATACGGTGCTATTTTTTTTTAAATTGTAATGTAACGTAGAAGTGGTAAAATTCATCAGAGAAATCTAAGTATATTATGTCAACACTTTAATTTTTATCACCCAGACTTAGATGATCTTATGAAAAAATGATAACAAATTTTCTTGATAAGGCCTATTTTCCATAAAACCATATTAACTGGCATTATTTATGCTAAAATCTTAATTTTTTTTACTGATTGTGTCCCATACAAGCCCTTCTATGGTTTTAAGAGAAGCTGATATCAGACTAAGTAGTCTGTAGCTCCTCATATCATCTCATTTCACTCTTTTTTTAAATAGTAACGCTCTTTACTAGTTCTCTGGAACTTTTTTTCCACAAATCAAGATTTGTTCAAAATCAACATTAATATTCAGAGAGCTCCTAAGCCAATTCTTTAATACTACTGGGTGCAAGTTATCGGGCATAGTAGATTCTAAAATGCTTAATGGTTTTTGTTTCACATCCTCCCCAGTTACTAATGGAATAGAAAGTATTTAATTAATCACTGTAAGAGATGAATACATCATGCTAATGATGAATACTTCTGTTTTTCCTGCATAGTGATTGACAATTTTGCAATCCTGGTCAAGTTCTGGATCTATGCCATTTGTAGGATTTCATTTGTTTCTGATTTAGTTAAAACATTCCTTCTCAACCCTATCAGTCAGAAATTCTTCTTAAATGCCTTTTAGCTTTCCTTGTTAATTATCTGCTTTTTCTGACTGCTGGCTTGGGGTCACTATGAGGAGCTTCCCTGTGTTCCCCTTCTTCTGTGTGTGTTACTGCTCTGTGGCAACTGCTTTCACCTTTCCTGTAATTAAAATACTTTCCTTCATGATATTCACAAGGAGTTCTTCTGGCTATGTCAAGGGAAACAAGTAGAGTGATGCAGTTGGAGCAATCTATGATGAGAAGCAGCATCCATCAGTCACGCGGCGTTTCTCAGGGGTCTTTCCTTAGGAGTAGCTCCAGTCAGGGCTCCTGTGCTGGATGGGATGCAGCTAGATTTAGTGAATGGAGACCACCAAAAGACTCACCTCAGGAGCACATTACTGAGCTGATCTACTAATGCAGACACACCTTGTAACAAATAAAATCCTGACTGGATTTTTGCAGGATCTGCCTGATTCTCATTTATGAAATAACCATGAAAAACTTAGCTAATTTTTTTTTATTATGGCATGTGTGGTGAAAATATCTTACTGATCATCTTTTCTCGAGAACCATACTTAGTCTTGCAGGATTAATCTGTTTCTACCACCACCTTTCTACTAAATCCAACAGAAAAAAAAGTCATCTACTGAAATAGAGTGACAGATATAGGGCCAAAGACAATCTGCAGAAAAAGAAAAATCTAATAGCCTTTCAAAATTGAAGGTTTTGGATTTGTTTTTTTTCTTTTTTTTTTATTCAAGATGGCTGAGAATTATCAAATGGATCTAAGTACAGGAAAAGTTTGAAGAGGTTATAATAAACAGCTTTTGAGTTAGAGGTAGCAAAACATTAAATAAGTAAATTTCCAATCTGGGTAATTTTTAAGCGACCTCTAAACCAAAAATAGTTTTATTGTACACTGTTTGAAGAAAATTAATTATCCTTCTTTTCCTTCAAAGTATGGAAATTTTTAGGCCAAACCAATTTCCAAGCCAAAGTTAAAGAAGGGCAAAAATAGGACTTTCAAAGCTGGTTGCAGCCTTAACAATAGGGAGAATACTTTTTTCCCATAATAAAGAGAAGGTAGACGTGACAAAACTGCCTGAGAGGGCCACAGACTTGATAATAAGAGGGAGTGAACCAAATCTTTAAAAAAATCCAGTACTTACAGAGTTTAGCTGAAACTTCCTTCATGTGTGGTGTTGAATAGGGTCTGCAATGGGACTAGCACAGGGAGCTGCTCCCGGGACGCACTGCATCTCCAAAAGTGAAACTGCAGTGTGCAAATGTTAGCTAGAAAAATGGACACCCCAAAAGTGGGGCGCTACATTTCTTCCTGCGGCATTACTCTGTAAGTAGAACAGAAAACCGAATGTTTTCTGTTCCTATAAATACAGCAACGTAAAGCTTGTTTCACACATGGAGCCACTGCTTCTCAGTCCAGCATCTTAACTTCTTCTGTCAGTTGGTGGTGGACCTGTTGGATAAAGATAAGATGATGAAGATTCAGCCAAGGTGAAATAGCATGTTACAGCTTAACTAAGACTGCCCTGATACCATCAGGGCTGAACTTGACTGTTGCTTGCACTTTACTTTCTGGATGTAGTGATGAAATACAGTCATTGAATTACCTTGAGTCACCCATTTGCTGGGCAGTTCAGGTTTCTAAAAAACTTGATTATATAGCTGAAATACTGGAGAAAGTCATATATCAGCAACAGAGATGGATGAATGATAATTCATTTGTGACAAGGGGCCTTTTGCTTCATTTTCTCTTTGCCACTTTTACATGCAATTATTTGATATTTTTGTTGAGTAATTTCTATAAATATTTTTCATATCCAGGTTATTGGAAGGTAGTTTAATCAAAGTATCTGATACTAGAAATTCAAAGGGAAGTCTTTCGATTGGTCATATCAGTCACATGTTTTTATTCTAATTGGTTGAGGATGTCTCTCAGAATCTGCCTGCTAGTAAAAATAATAATAATTACAAATGCAAAGTCATTGCTGCATTGATCATTCATGCCAATAAACAGATATGCTGGAATATTTGTGGAAAGCAAACACAAAAAGGATGTGAATAGTTAATTACAGCTCATTCATTTGAGCAACTATTTGTAAAAAATGATGCTTGGGAATGTTCTACCAAACGGTAGTCACTGTTATCTTCTTCCCTCTCCTGTCTTCAAGCCTCTTTGTCTGTTGAAGGACAGATGTTGGCATTTGGTTGTCTTTTCAGGACTTGTCATCAAGACATACCCAATGTGAAACCTCAGGTTATAATATTTAAATAGAAATTTTTAATTTAGGATTTCCTGTCCCCAGTACCATACAGTGTTGAGTAGAGAATAATGGTTTATATTGCCCTGTATATACTATCTGCTTATAAAAAATATTTTAAAGGGATGTGAAATATCCCTTTTTTACAAGCTATAGATATTTAACTCTGGATGGATTTTCCCCGAAGTATATCCCTGGTGACTCCTTATATGAATCACAAAAATTGGAGTGTGATTTATAACAACTGTCTCGTAGTTTGGAATTCCCAGCAGAAGACATATATCCTTTTATTTCAATGCATAGATACATGGCTCCTCTGATCCTCTTTACAGATGACTTCCAGTTAGCACATGGCCTAATTCAGAGAGTTATTCACTCTGCTTCAGTCATTAAAGTAGAACTGGAAGAAAAACTACTTGATCTCCATCCATACCCAAATGCTTCTGCCTCGCCAGCAAGAAATCACTGATTCCTTCTGGATAACTATATTATAGACCTGACTACGTTGGGCATCAAAAAAGCTGAAGATACAATCTGCATAAAATTTACATATATTTGCATATATATGCCTGGCCAGAAAGTATAGCAATTCACATTTCCACATCATAAGAGGGCTAATGGAAGCATTCTCTGTTCCTTTGGTGTGCCTTTTACTGTTTTTTTTTCTTTTTCAGGCATCTGTTTTACTCACAAACTTTCCAAGTTGTCTCTGTGACCCAGCTTTGCTTTTGCTCAACCATGTTCAGAGATGACACTTTCAATTTTTGTCCTTACTGTGACTTTACCCACTCTACACAAGTTTCTCATCCCAGCAGGATTCTTTAAAAATGTCTTACTTTGCCATTATTAATCTATTTGAAACATTTCCACTGCTAGCTTGTGGTAGAGTCCCCCAGCTTTGTCCTTCATCATCCTAGATCTCCTCTCCAGTTCTTCCTGCATAGGTCCTTACGTGTTTCATCATCACTATGCAAGTGTAACAGAAAAGCAGGATGAGCATAATGGTGCTACACTCCCTGGACGTAGGTTGGTGCCATTTAGATAATTTCAGCAGCTTCTCCATTTTCTGTTGCGCTAACACAGCTATCACAGATGGAGCACACAGTGATATCCAGTTACCATCCCAGGTTTATTGGGCTGTGCATAAATGGTACAGAAATTACCAGAGAGATGCTGGAGAATGGAGAGAGAGCTCTCAAGGGATGGTAGTTACATACACTTGGTGCAGTCTTCACCTCTAAATTTTCCTATTTACAACCTAGTCAGATTAAGAGATTGCTTCAAGAGGAGCAACCACGAGGACTAGCATATTAAAGGGGAAAAAAATAGGGAAAGTTCCTTTTTAAAAATAAAGTCAGAAAAAAGTCAAAATTTAGATACCACTGAAATCTACCTCATGTGCAGTCTACACTAAAATAAGGAGAAAGTTGTTAGCAGGTAACTGTGATTACTGTAACCTTCATAGGAACAGAAAGGCAAAAAATAACGTCTGAGCCTTTTCCCTTGGACTCAAAATTACATGGCAAAAGATTCACTGATTTCTGTGAACTAACCACAGTTAGAGGTGTGCTCTGAGTTAGGCCAACAGCAGCAGTATTCTTTAAGGGAATCTGTTTTCTTATTCAGACTTTCAGCTGAGCCTAACTGCCAAAGCTAATCATGTTGTTTTTCCCCTAGAGCCCTGATTCAGTCAATTCTGGGGCAAAGATTTTGTATAGAATTTCTTCCCCAATTAGAGATTTCCACAGACTGGTTTCAAGTGGCTAATGAGAATGTACAGGGATTATAAACACACTTTCTTCTGGGTATTTTGGGTATGATTAATCCTGTTTCCTGACTTCAGAACACTAATATGTATATAATGAATTCTTTCTACTGTTGTTCTCATTTTCTTTGGACTTCAGGTATGAAAAAAGGGGTAAAAAAGGAAGTCGATTAGAACTGCTTTTGGCATTAAACAATTGGGTTGGAGTTAGGAAAATGCTTTTGAAGGGATTTTTCTGCGACAGTTCGCAAGCTGCTTGAATTTACAAAATAGCCAATGAAGGCTTAAGAACCTTGTGGCAAATTTTCTGCTAAAAGCAGGTTTATATATTCCATTTCTCATACTGTCGCCAAAAGCAAATATATATATTCTTTCATTAACAGTTTAAAGGTAGATTGAAGCACAGTTGCAGGAGAAGCACTTATCGAAGTTATAGTTAAGTAGTCCGTTGCTGCTAGCTGTACAAAAGAGGTTGTGCATAGTGTTTGTTCTGTTCGTTGGGGTTTTTTTTTAAGTATTTCTTAATGAATTTATAATATGGAATGTCCTGGGGAAATCTAACAAAAGAATCCCCCACATAACCTTCATATAGAGAAGTCAAATCATGTAAACTTGTTACTATTACTAGAGCAGAACCTCTGAGGGAAAAATTATTGTGACAAAACCGAACAGCGTATAATGGGTTAACCAAGTCAACAGAAGTATTGTATGAGTGTAATACATCCAGATACTATTAAATGTACCACAAAAGCATATAGGTGCCTAGGAAAAGAATAAAAGATAGGTTTTAAGCACCTCTATACAGGCACCTCTTTGGGGTGATCGGCTTCCTTAAGAATAATGTAGAAGAACGTGTGTAGGATTAAAAAAGATGTTTTCCTTTGAGGAAGTGCATTGGGAACCTTCCTTATATTCTTTTTGCTTTGTTAAAAAACATATTTTTGGTTTGTATGGATACGCTGCCTATTGGGTCAAAACAAGGGAAGACTTTCTGACATCTATTCTACCTGATTTTGTTTCCACCCAGATATGACATCAGTTAGTGTCTTCTCCCAGTCTCTAGACAGAACCAAGTGAAGGAGGAAAAGGTTGTAAAATGCCTTACTTAGCTATAGGTGTTAACTGTTGTTCAAGGCAACAGCTTTAGCAGATCTAAGCCTTCAATAACAACTGTTCGGTTTCTGTGCGCATATGCTTCTGTTTTTCTCTGTATGCTACAGTTATGATCCTCACTCTCACTTTAAAAAGTTAAACAGAATCCATGGATGTACTCCAATTTTTCCAAGTCTAAAACTATCATCCAGTGCCTTGTAAGCTCTACCTTAAACGACTGCCTTTTTATGAGTTACATTACACAGTGGTTCACATCCATCTTTAGAGAAACAGTGTGAGAGAATTTAACTGATTGCAGAGGTTAATTTGGTCCATATACTTTGTCAATAGCAGGTCTGAGGAAAATTAGCACCAATAATTATAATACTGGTGTAAGTCATGTATCTTATTAGAGTGATTTTTAGCAATTTAAGGACTGAAGGATCACGAATGTCAGGACTTCGGTAATATCCCTGGCTTTTGATAAATGGCAAACGTTAGAATTTAGTCTCCTTTTGCTTGCAAGCTTAATCACTACCCAAGAATACAGAAGACACAATGATAATTTTTAAACCAGTGTTACAAAATTAAGAGATTCAAGTCAAATTTGACATGGATACTATTAGACTGTATTTATGTGAAGGGCAAACACTTAATGATTTTCTCTACTAGCATCAATCAAAAATAATTTTCACTTATTTTTCTTTTGAATGACTGTATATGCTACCAAGGCACAGGGATTGCTGCTTCTCATACAGGCCCATAGACAGAAAAGTTCTGTTTTATTAAACTATAACATGCAAGCTGTTGGTGATTTAACAACCCAAGTATCTGTTGCAAAATAGTATGTCAGAAAACAAGCTGTCCAGCAAGTCCATGAATGCATTGGCGAGACAATTTTTTACATGGAAGAATCAGAAAATAATGGGATGGATGAGCTTTCTGAAAATGTCTTTAACCAACCGAGAATTAAGAGGTGATCATTATCATGGAATGGTAGAGTTTAAAATGCTTGGGGTGGGATAGCACAAGTAAAAGAAATAGATTTCAAAAAAGACATGTTGAGGTGTCCAGCGATGTTGGTCTCAGGGAATGATGCTCAAAGAGAACCAGCATATGCTTCAGACATTGTATTACAGAACAAATACAGAGGAAATCCATGAGGACACTACAACACCAATTAGACTGAAGTATAAATTTGAATATGAGATGTCAAACCTTATCTATGTAAAAAGAATTTAGGTTAGAAAGTAAGCATAAGTATAAAAGTGCAGCACAAGTTGGTGAGACACAAAATGAGACAAAAATGAGAAGAGCATGGAAACAAACTGAAATGCACTTAGTAAGGGGCATGAGGTGTAAGAAGATAGAATTCTTTAAGGACATGAATATTCAAAGGCAAACCAGGAAAAAAATTAGTCTCCCATTGAGCATAATAGAAGAGCAACTTATCAGAGATGCCAAGAAGACAGTAGATTTAGCACAGTTTTTCAGCTTTGTTAGGTGGTTCTTCTAGATATTTCCAGTGATAAAGGTGTTCACAGAATCTAGATAAGATGAATATTTTTGAGGAAATCTCAGTAGCTTAATTGCCATATTTATGTTAACTTCCACGAGGGTTTGTCCTCAGTCCAGTATGAGTCAGTATTTCTATCACTAGTGACTGGAAGTCTAGAAAAATTATGACTATGTTTATGTGGCACCAAGCGAGGAAGGACTTTCAGGATGCTGATGACCTGTTTAGAATTGAGAAGAGAGGAGAAGAGCTGTAAAAGGTTCTAAAATAAATTGTTGCAATAAATAAAATGTTCTAGATAAATTTGAAACTTTTTATGAAATCAAGTTTCATAAAATTGGAGCGTTGGAGTTGCCAGCACTGTAAATTCTCATGAACAGATGAGACTAACATCTGCCCAGAACAACAGATAGATACGACTGATCCTCTCACACAGCGGCGAAATAGGCTCATGAAGTCTTTTTCAGGTATGTAATTTGTTTTAGTTTCAGTTATGGATTTATGAATACATGAATGGAGTAAAGATGCTGAGTTCCTCTTCTTGTGCCAGTAGAATCCGTTCAGGCTTTGTAGAGTTCTGCTAAACATAGTAAACAACTTTAACTTTTCCAAATCGGTCCTTCAGGCACAAATGGTTCATTAGTATACTAGCATTTACCTTCATCAGATATCTATGGAGCCTGCCTCAGTCTCACAGCAGGGCCCTTGCATTTCTTCTACCCTGCCAGGATTTCAATCTGTTAGAGGCTAACAAAACTGATTTATTTTTATTCTGACTTTCAGGCTTCTATCTTACTGGCTTCTCTAGCTTACTGTTCCAAATTATAGATGAATTTGCTGCTTCTAAATACACAAGCAACAGTATTGTAGACACATATGCCTAAAATTTACAGCTACATGTGACGTCAAACATTGGCTTTGATTTGTCCACAACAGATGGATTTCCTAGTTTCATTTTCACATACATGATTTACAATAGTACTTTGCCCTATCTATAACTTCTATATTTCTACTATTGTAAGTTTGATTTAGTGTTATACTTGAATTTCTTCTTGCTTTTCTTTTTTAAATACATCAACTCTTTGACTACACACTGAAGTCGAATCTTTCTGCCTAACGTTGTCTCACATGTGGTTATAACATATATAATACTTTTCTGGTATACAGAACCCTATGCTCTTGCCTTTGGATACCTCTTGCATTTTTAGTCTTACAGGATTTGGGCTTATCCAATTTACACTTGCCCTTCAAGGATTTGTATTTTTTTTATTTCCTGTTGCAGATTTGATGATACCACCAATTTGATCTTGGACTGATGTCAGATCTTTTCTCGACAGCTGTAGAATATATATACAGTCGTTACAGTTCAGAGCTATCTCTTATAGATAAGACATTGAATTCTTCACCTCTGATTTGACTGGACTTGGGATTGTTTCAATAACTACTAATAGTAAGCTGTAGTGTGATTTCTTGAAATAAAAAGTATTCCTTAGAGAGGTAATCCCTTTTATGTGTATAAAAGCAGAATGCAGTGGTGTTCAGATACTTGATGCAGTTTTGGGAATTACAGAAGTAAAAATGGAGACAGTGAATCATCTGGCTGGAATCCACAATGTAGCCAGTATCAGACAAATATATTTTAAACCCTCACTTTTTCTATTTACTGCTATTTTTCTTCCAAATAATATGATTTGACTCCGACTTACAGATCTTCATTTAAAGGGTTCCCTATCAGAGACCTGCACCTGTACTGGGAAGTCACCTTGCACTGAAATTTTCTGTGAGTATTAATGCTCTGTTTTGGCAGAAGTTACTGCAGGGACAAAAGTTATATGGTATAATTGCAGTCCTAATGTTTATGACTTAATAAAGAGGGAAGGGAAGGGAGACAAAGAGAGAAGGAAGGAAAGAGAAAGAAAGAAAGAAGGAGAAAGAAGGAAGGAAGATTAAGACATAAAGACATTATCCTCTGACAGGATAGGTCTGCTTTTCTTGGAGCATCCTGCCGATGCCACTGCCATTTAGATTTCCCAAAATACGTGTTAACATCCCATACCATGACATCTTAAAAGGCGTCATTACAGTCTATCATGTGATTTGTAGAAAAATAGTATGTGACAGACATTTCTATGGAGATCACAGTGACCTTAATGTCAATGGGAAAATCACAGATCTCTCGTGTATATTCTCTGGCATAAACAAAACTTAAGGACAAAATAATATGGGGAAATATAAATGGTTAAATGGATGAAGATATAAAACTGCATTCAGATTTGAATTTTTTATAACACCCTTCTTATTAGAGAACTTTCACGTGTGTGTGTGTGCGTTCTCAAACATCTGGGATAGACACAGACACAGATCACTGAAGTCTGGGTTGAACCAGACCTGTTGGATCACTGAACTTGTGCCATTCCCTTGTCAAGATGTTTAGTCATCTGTTCATCACACCACATCCCTTTCTGCATTCAATTTCTGCTGGAAAATCTCTTTATTCTCTATTTCATATTCATTGTCCTGCAACCCAAAAGTTTTCTAAGGGTAATTTGACGAGTAACTGGCTTTAGTATTCCCTTTTTCCAGCTTTTCCCCCCTGAGAAAGCTCCTGTATATAGAGCCAGATATGACATGTGCTGTTGCTCCTGAAGAGGCGCCTCAGTAGCATGAATCCTAACAGGATTGTAGGCATTTGGGAGTAAAAAATGAATTAATTGATCATTTAATGTTTATAGAATTCAATAAAAATTAAGAATTCTGTCGGCCTCTGATGCCTCCAGCTTCACCATGTCCTACTCTGAGATCAGTGGAGGGAAACACAAACTTTTGTTCCCAAACTGTGTGTTACAAGACTGAGACAGCCACTTTAATGAGCATTGACTGCCTTCATTTTGTGTTTTCTGGAGCACTAAACTGGCTTAATACCAACTCTTAGGGAATAATTTGTTACACCTAAGCTTTGTCATAAGATTAGATTCACTGCCCATTTTTGACATATCTCATATTCCTTAAAAATGTTACAGTCTGAAGGAGCACCAACAGGACGAAAAAAGCATGAATGCCCAATCGGGATGTGCCCTTCAGCCAGCCAACAAAACTGCTGTGGAAACCTATGGACTGTTTTACTGGTGAGCTAAAATAATTTTGGAGAAGGATATGTATGCTTGTGTTGACGCAAGATTCTCTGGCATAAGCAAAGTTATCGCCTCTTTTTTACCTTTTGTTGGTGTCTCTAGCTTTACCAAATGCCAGAGAAGATGTTGCAAGAAGACAAAATGAAAAGCATGAGGCAGCAATTAAAATGCTGAAGGATGTGGGCAAAGCCAGTGGTGACAGGTAAACAAAGGAGGAGTTCCAGGAAAGAACCGAATGAAAGAGCTTTTTGAAAAATAGGCACAAGGGTGTGTGTGCACTCTGCACATGATTTGCACTTCCTTACTTCATTCTATTCATTTCTATGTTTTCCATTTCTTCTGTGGAAAAGTACTCTGAACCCATTGCCTCAGACAATAACCTTTGTAAAAACTTGCACGCAAAATACAATAACCTTTGTAAAAACTTTGATGCAAAGTTATCCTTTATTAGTTTAAATTCCATTAAATACTTTTTTAATTATTTCCCAGTCGTTAAATATCTGAATCCAAACAATCTATGTGGTAAAATGTAAATAAGGGATTTGCAACCCACAGACTGCTTCTAAAGGGGCCCAGAAAAGCTAACTAAAAAAGGCAAGCTTGTTGCCAAAGGGGTCAAACTTATCATACAGCAACCTCCACTTGAAAATACTTAAGAGATCTGTGTGCAGAAAAAAAGATGAAAATCATTGATGTAAATGATACCAGGAGAAGCATTAGCCTTTTTGCATGGTTAGGGGCATATCCTTTTTACTTTTTATTCACGGTTCTTTGTGAAGTGCCAATAGCTGTACTTGGCATTGTACAATATTCATACAGCCTCTAGAGAAAAGAACATGCATGGAAAGGAAGCAGTTGCAAAATAGACACTGTGCCTTGAGAAGCACAAAGGAAGTTATAAGTAGGAGGGCTGACATTTTTTTCTCTTCTTTTATCTTTTCTGGACATCATCAAAAAAGGAGGCTTTCATTTTGAAGATTTACAATAGGGCATTTTAGAAAAGATCGCTTCATGTTGTGGCACTGTGCAAGCGAGTTACCATGGTACGGATCTTGCAAAAAACCTGTGGCTCAATTTGCATCGCTAATTATAAGTAACCATAAACACACAACTGCAGTACATTGTTGGTTCCACTAGAGGGGTCAATTGTTCCTGCATGATAAATGCTTAGCAGCAGGACCGGTAAATGGATAGCCTCTTAAATATCACTGGATAGGTGACACTTTTTTCCTATCTCTAACAAACAAACAAAAAATTATTTGCCTTAGTAGCAAATGAACAGGTAGCTACTGGACTTGCATACACTGTTTGTTGTACAAAGCCCATAGCAAGGTTCTAAGTCTGATGGCTTGAGCTGCCATTTGGAGGTGGCAACGACAGCTTGACTTCAGGACACGCTGTAAGCTTAGACTCTCTTCCTTTGGAGCTGAATTACTTATTATTTCTGTAAATTGGAAGATCTGCTGAAAGAGCTGTGATATTGAAGGCAGGATTTGGAGGACGCTACTCTAAAGGGGATTTACCTGGCCGTAGAACAGCCCTGCAGGAACCAAGGTGAATGAAGTGAGTGCAGTCTGCCTGAAAATCTGCACGTGCAGTAGCTACTCAGGATATCGCAGTTGGAAAACGCTTCTGATCATTTTCAACTTGCAGGATTTTAAGTGGTGTTACTTGCCTTCAGAAAGCTATCAAATAACCCCTAGTTTATAATTATAGCTTTGTTTTGAGAAGCAGTCAGTTATAAAGCAGATTGGTAGACGGAGACATGCCAAGACTCCCTGTCTGTATTTGGGGAAGAGACGGGATATGGGCCCAGATTTCCTCTATTTATTCCCTCTGCTTTTCCTAATCTGTTCTTAACTGGGCACCTGCTGCAGCAAATGAGAAAGCATTGGAGGAAGAGGAAATGGAAATGCTGCAGTACAAAGTATGGTTAATAATATTTATTAATGCATGCAGAGAACTATTAAATTAAAAAAATTAATGGAGGTCAAAAGCCACCTTCTAATTCTCTTCAGGCAAAAGAAAAAATTTATTAAAAAGCAGAAAAGGTATCCACAGAGAAAGTTTCCCCATTTGCTTTATGTGCATGAAATATAGACATCATCTTGACATTCAGTTGATGAAAGAGAAGAAAAGAAACTAAAATTAACACTCAGGCAGTTAACATTAGCCACGTTATGGGAGGGGGGACAAAAACTCAGCACTGTGTTGTTCTAGAGAGCTGTTAAAGTTTGCAGAGTGCTATTTCCTAAGAAATCTTTTTACAGAACCAGCTCTCATCATGCCATATCTTCAGTACAGATAATCTTGGCATGGCATTATTTTACACACTGCAGCTAGCTGAAAATCTGAAGAAAGGATATCCAGATCTTCTGGCTGTGTGGATCTGACACAAAAAATTGGAGCATAGAGGAAAAGAGTCAGAAGCATGCATCAAACATCCCTTTTGTTACTGGAGGCATTCTTCTCTGCTGACAAAAATATTTGTTTAAATTTTCACATCAAGACAAAATTCAGGTAGTAGTTGATCAAATAGCCTAAAGCTGTCTGATAACTAAAATTCCCAGAAAGCACCTCAAGTATTTTTTAATTTTCTGTGTGCTGGTAACGTGATTCTCAGTATGATTCCCCTGCACAATCTGTATGAGGACAGAAAAAAGGAAGATGATTTCAACCAGTTGCTACATTTTACAGAGTGAGATTGTAGGGGGGTGGAAAGATACATTTAAAAAATGTCACTGTCCTGATGCCACTGAAGCCCGTTGCAAACCTCCGTAGTTTTCTTACAGAGATGTGCCTAAGGAAAACATAAATGCTGGGCACTGCTTGGATCTGGCGTAAGCTTTTGAAAGACGGGATTTGTAGAGGCTTTGGGCAGGACCCTCTGCACAGAGGTGAATTTCACCCTGGCAACAGATCAGGACCCTTGTCTCAAACACAGGATTTTTTTTTTTTTTTTTTTTACATGTAGCCATCCTCTATTAAACTGTTTGTGCTTCACCGGTCTTGTTAAAATCTGACATTATTTCCCCTGATATTAACCCCCAATTTATCTTTTACTCAAGACTGCACATGGTTTCATCCTGGGAGTAGGTTTTTTCCTTTATCCATTTCCTTAAAAACATAATTATCCTTTTGTAGGAGTTTGCTGTGATCGGAGGTGTTCCTGGCTTCATGAACACACAGGAAGATGAGGATCTTACTTTCTAATTATAATTACAAACAATTAAATGTGAGACCTGAGACTAGGAGCAGACCTTTAAGAGGCAAGAAACAACACTGGCAAGAAATAGAAGGAAGTTCCAAGTTCAGTCATGTATAAAATTTACAACACGATTGAAGGGCAGGTCTATCATTTTCACTTTCTACTTTGGCTTGTATTATTTAAAAAGTTACATTTTAAATCCAGAAGGATAAGGTCTGCATTCATTACCTTACAACACCCTTAGCAGGACCTTTTGTCTCAAGCTGAGCACTGTGCCTCAGCACTTGGGAGAGTAATAGGAATATTCCACCACATTGACATCTCGTATAGGTATATGAATTCCTCCCCCCACACCTTTTCAGTCTCCGAATAACCTCACCCAAAAATACTGAACTGAAGGCTATTATCTAGCTAACCAGCAAACAAAAGTTTTTCCACAAAAATTATCTGAAGAGGTATTCATAACAGGCTCCCTTCAAATGTTCTAATCCAATCTGTTGTGTAAATATTACAGCTGGGGCTGAGCAGGAATGTGTGTGTATTGTACGCAATGATAAAGCTGGAGCGTCAGGCTGAATGTGCGCAGCTGTACACGCAATGGAAGCCTTGGACAAGGGCAATGGGAAACTGCTAGTGTCACCAGTGATGTCATGAGCATTTTGGGGTGTGAGGAAGTGATCTAAAATCATGCCTTTATGGCATTCGTTCAAAAATCTAACTAATTGATTTGAGGCTTTTCTGCTTCTGCTGCGTTGTGTATCACAGAACATCTAGATTATACTTAATTTTTATGAATCAAGTGCTGTTTCACAAACAAAGGATTTTTGCACTCCCATGTCTTATCAGTATTTGGAGGTGTAACATCAGGAGATTAACCATCCCAGTCAAGCTGCCTTTATTTCATGTCTCTCTTCCAACCTCTGATAATGGCCAGTGTCAGACAATGAGACGAGTACCATATAACCAAACAATACAATTCACGAATATTTTGTGAATATTTTGCTTGGCTTTTGTGCAGTTTCAGAAAGCAATGGCAGTCGCACAACCTGCTTTCCAGATAGTCCCTCCTTGCAGGCAGCCGTAAGTTGCAGGGAAAAATGGGCTGTGTTCAGTTTTGGGCCCCTCACTACAAGAAAGATGTTGAGATTCTGGAGCGAGTCCAGAGAAGGGCAATGAGGCTGGTGAGGGGTCTGGAGCACAAGTCTTATGAGGAGCGGCTGAGGGAGCTGGGATTGTTTAGCCTGGAGAAAAGGAGGCTGAGGGGAGACCTTATCGTTCTTTACAGCTACCTGAAAGGAGGCTGTAGAGGGGTGGGGGTTGGTCTCTTCTCCCAGGTAACAAGTGATAGAATCAGAGGAAACAGCCTCAAGTTACACCAGGGGAGGTTTAGGTTGGATATTAGGAAAAATTTCTTCACAGAAAGGGTTATCAAATACTGGAACAGGCTGCCCAGGGAAGTGGTAGAATCGCCATCCCTGGAGGTATTTAAAAGATGGGTAGAGGTGGTGCTTAGGGATATGGTTTAGTGGTGGGTTTGGCAGTGTTAGTTTGATGGTAGCACTTGTTGATCTTAAAGGTCCCTTCCAAGTTAGAGAATTCTATGATTCTGTGGTCCAAGAACAAGAAGTCAGGCAGAAAAAAAAACTGTAGCAGAGGAAGATACTGTGTAAAGGGACTGCTTTCAGCCTGCATTCCAGTTAAGAGATACTCTTCTTAGGTGCAGTCCAGAGACAGGATGCTCCTGCTCCAAGACCCAAAATACTGAGTGTATCTGACCTTTTGTATATGGCAGTGATGGCAAGAGGGGCGGTTGTGTTATACTGCCAGTGATACAGAGAAAGAGACAGAGAAAGGAGTGACTGAATGGTTCACCCCAGGGCCTGATGGTGCTCTTGACTTCAGGAGCCCCAGTTATTTCAATAGGCCCCTGTGCACAGAGCTAGCGCCAAGACCAAAAAGCACATTCTAGCTTTGGGACCTATGAAAATACGAGACCCGAGTTTCATTTCTGAAGGAGGCAAGGATGTCCCTGGTTTGGAAAAGGTGGAGCTGAAAATACAGAGAGGAGAGAGACAGAGTAAAACATAGTTACAAAATAATTATGATTGCATGTACATTGATTTTGTACATGTGTGAATGTGTGTACAGGCTTCTGTGTTAAACTGTAGGCTATTAAACCATCCCATTCTGTTATGCTGGGATATTATTTTAAAACACTGTCTTGCTCCAATTTTAAATTGTAACTCTACCAACTAAATGAAAACAAGGAAGGCATTAACTCTAGAAAGCATAAATGTAAGGAGGAAACATATTTAGTCACCTAATCCAGGATCAGCAAATACAGTATTGTTGAGGGGGTTGTTACTGATCCTTTCCCTCCTATTTGTGTGTGGGTTTTCCATTACCGCAATGGAGAAGACATACGGGACGCTGCGTCTGGCCTCAGACCTGCCACCACAGTTCATTGCCTCCTGCTTCAGCTCTGCACCTCTCAGCTGGGGGAGTCCCCCAGCAAGGTCCCAGAAAGTGGTTAGTATGGGAGCAGTCCCATAGACCAGTATTACACCTAAAGAGGGATTATTCCAATGCAAAGCAGCTTGTGATAAAACAGAGGACCCATTTCAAACCTTTTAATGTTCAAATTCATTGACAGGCCCTAGTCTGTCCCTGTTGACCTGCTTTTTTAATCTGTCTAGTGCTGGCCAGACTAGGAAGAGTTTCCCAATCAGAGTAAAAAGTCTTTTAAATTTTGTCTTTAATTCTCTATCTCCCCTAAAGTTTCTCATTTGATGATATTTGACTATATAGTTTTGTAATCTTATATTCTTAAAAGTTCTGTTTACCATCTAATACGTAGAAGTAATTCCAGCATTTTTTAATTATTTCCCAGTTTGGTATTCTTCCCTGGCTTTCTTTGGGACAGCCATTTATGTGGGTTTCTAAGCTATGCTCACTTTTTGACTGTATGCCTTCCCACTTCATAATTAATCCCATGTCTCTGAACCCACTGCCCACACACAAGCACACCCCCTTACTTTCAATCATTTCTTCATGTCTTGAGTTCCCAGATAGTTTGTTTTGCTTTGGTTTGGGGTATTTTTTTGTTGGTGGTTTTTTTTTTCCCATCAGCTACTGGTAAATGAATGTTATTAATGTCAGATCAAATACCTTCCTCTCTCTTTCTAAATTGGATTGCCTATGACAATAGGCTCATGGAAATTTCATCTGTTTCATTTCTTTTTCATGGTAGAGTCCTTTATTGCATTAGCACCACTCCGTATACAGGGAATGAATTACAGGTTAATTAGATATTTTTGTTGTGACAGTTTAGTTGTCGGCATCTGGATTTTGGCATTGCCTAATAAGTGGTATGAATTTCCTCCTTTCATTCTCCAGGATTAGGCTTCTACATTTTTCACATGTCAATTTTCTTTCCTTGAACTTGGCAGGTAAGCAGCACCTGAGAAGGGCAAGTGTCCAGAAATGAAGTGGTTTTGTGATATTCTTTACATTCCTTTGCAAAAATAGCTGCCTGGAGTTACTCGTCAGCTTTGCACCCTACTACTTACATAAATGGCCTAATTTAAAAATAGTAATTATTATTGTTGAATATCTAACATCTCCCACTGAATGGAATGAACTTAAATTCTCAGATCAAACAGAATTACATAAAAACTCCAAGGTAAACGCGAGAATATATAACTGAATCTAAGCAGAAACTTCAGATGTACCTATTAATTAACATCTCTATATTGAGTTCTGTTATTTTTACTTAATGTAAAATCCTATTTAGTGCATAGATTTAAATACTTATACCTCCAACAGTGGTATGTTAATGTAAACTATGGCTAAATAACAGTCATCAAAATATGCATGTCCATCCCAAGTGAATTATAAGATGGTGTAACCTCAACCTTTATCTGTAGCCTTTTGCAATGATTTATAATCACACACAGTACATTAAGATTTGTTAAATAAAATTGAAATTATTTCCATTTATAAGAAATAACAACACTGTTTCAGTTTGCTTCTTTTTTATTTATTTATTAGGACTGTCTTTAATGGGTGATTTTTCAATTATATTCCCAGCTCTGCTTCAGATTTGAAAAAATACTTTTAATCAGGAACACAACTTGCTTGATGCGCCATAGGAAGAGAGGCAGACACATCAATAAGAGTATACAAGCGATGGTGAAAAATCAACTATAGGATGTTTACCCCATATGCCTGTTTGGTGAAACATTTGTTGAATTATGTTTATTTAGCCTGTTGGATCTGTTTATACTTTTTTTTTTCATAGAAAATGGCTAAAATTTCAGTAGGAAAAATAAGAACAGAGATTTTAATAAATTGCATTGTTCAAATGTAATCTTACAGGCAAAGTCCTCTAAGGTATTTAATAAAGTAGGCCAGAGAACTCTCCTTTGTGGATAAAACTCTGTTGCAAGTTCCAAGTTGTTGGTGAGATAGATCTATTACATTATTAGCTCTGGGGTAAGGTTTCCCAGTGCTGCTAAAATATGCTCAATTTAAATTCTATATTATATCACCCCGTCTGAATAATTTTATATCTATATTTTACTTTTAAATGCTTAGCTGACTCATGTATTTTAAAGAATTATAAACATCTTTTTAAAAAAGAATATACATCTTTATGTTACCTTTCATTTTTATTACATTTAACTAGAATAAGAGGAGGATCAAGGCCAAGGTTAAAACCGGAGGTTGCACTATATTTACATTTTGTTCAATACTAGCACTTAAGAACAGAGGCCAAGCATTTAAAAATAGGCTGAAGGGGATGAAGAGATTTAGAGGGGAATGCCTGGCTGTCTCAGAAACTACCAGGTGAGTCATAGCGCTGCCACCGCAATGAGCTCTGGGCAGGGAAATTGGTACGATTTAGCTCAGGGAAGGGAGACAGCAAAATACAGAGGCAGAGCAGGGCTGTATTTCGATTGAGTTAAGAAATCCTCCCTGCTCTGAGCTGCATTTACAGAGCCTCCCAGGACCTCTGCAGATCAATACAGGACGCTGGCACCGGCGTGCAGATTTCTGTGGCAGCACTAGGACTGTCAAGGGCAGAACTGGTCAGTAGGACACTGCCTCCAAGTCATCCATCTGTACCTCGTCCCCAGGGCAGGGACAAGGCAAACTGTTCTGTATGACCATGTTCCCATACCTGTGCAGACGACTTAACATTAGTACGCACTCTGAGAAACCACGAGGTAAGCGATTTACGTTACTTGTCCCCAAAAAGGCAATGGGGAAGGCACATATAGTAGTTGTGCCAGAGAGCCCTGAATTTAAGGCAGTCTTCTAAATTCATAGGGTGGGGTTTAGGAAATTTTAAAAAGTGAAATATTTTTCTTTTCTTTTCAGTAAAGATGAACTCAATGTTAATGGAAGGGGCATTGGCTCTGACAGAGGAAGCTTTCTTTCTTCAATACTTTCAATGTGAAGTATTCCCACAGAGACTATTTTCTTCAGGTAAAACTCCAATCTGTGTAAACTAAGCAAACCATGGTATTTCTCATAAGAAAAGGCTATATATAAATTTAACATCTGGCCAAAGCTGAGCTTAGGGCTTCCTTACCCAAGCTAACTCTCACTCTCAAAGAATACGCTTCATCTCTTGTTCTGTACTAAATTATCCCAGATTAATGCCCAAAGATGGGTACACTTTTGCTTAAAATAAACAAACAAACAAAGGCTAACAGCTAAAACACATGTTCAGATTGGGCCAGGTAAAATGTCATCTGAAAAAAAAAAATAAACCCAAAACCAACCCCCTCAAAACCCCACCCAAATCTCAGCAGATTGTTCTAAATCTCAGCAGCTTGTTAAACAGCTGCCTACATCCAGGCTCTTGACTCACGATAAATGTGAGTTCCTTCAGGATTGCCGCTAACCTTCAAGTCCAAAATGACCCCTGCTTTCTAAGTCTATATCAAATGGAATAAAGGGCATCTTATACTTCAGTAGAAAAGATGTAAGTTCTCTCTGTGCCTTATACTTCATGTTGTTATCACATAATAATTTTTCACTTCCTGGGGCTGCTAGTGGCTAATTCTAATTTTTTTCCATCTCTTTGTCTTTTTTTCCCTTTGTTGCAAGGGGCTCATTCCCCACAGGCAGTGCCAGTATTGAGTCAAAGTGTTATTCAAGCCCACAAAGTCACACGTTTTCAGCTGGGAGGTGGGTCTGATTATCTAATTACCTTTTGACACTTCCATCCTCTCCTTTGACACCTAGACACAATAAGTTGAGCATTTCAATATCCGCTCATCCTCAATTTAGACCTGTTTCCAAAATACAAAAGAACCTTAAGTGATCTGTCCACAGCATTGAAATACCAACCTTAGTGGATACTTTGAAAACTCAAAAGCTTTACAAGATGAATAGCAAACTGTGGATGACAGCTCCTGTGGAGCCATTATTGAATTGCAGCAGTGATGACTGCATTGCTTTGGATTTAGATAAAAGACTCCATACAAGACAAATGGTAGGAGGACATCAAACAAGACTGTGTCCATGCAGTGACAGAAGCAATCCAATTGAAGAAGCTGTTGATTTCCCCGAGGTAACTTACTATTTCTTCTTGAGTAATTTATATTAAGGAACTAAAGATTGTATATTCATCTTCTATTTGCACTTTTCTCTAAAAATACTGCTTCTAGTTGTCAAATGTAAGATTTGCTTAAACTATTTGCTGGAAAGGAAATACCAGTATCCGAACTTGTTAATTATTTTGCATCTGTGTTTTATTTATCCACAATATCACTATGTCTAAAGGTTATAGACTGAGAGTTACAATCAATACTGATCAGATAAAGAGATTAGTCAGCAAATCAATAACATACATACCAACAGGAAGCACTGTGCACTCAAGACAACAATGAATACAAAGGGTACAGATAAACATCGTCACCTTTATTTAGATGAAAGCTGATTCTAGAGCACTTCCACTATCTCATTAATAATGCACAAACCTTTTGGAGTCTTAGTTTGCTATACAAGCATAATGTAGATCTTGAATAAGTTTCAAGATGTGACATAAAATAGGTTTGCACAAAACCATCGGATTTGGGGCTTACTGACAGCTATACAAGCTGTACCATGGAAAAGATAAAGAATGTTTATTTAACTTCTTGCAGAAAGACTCTACATTAGCATTTGAGTCTTCCTGTCGTTCTCACTTACTGTGCCTTACTGGTTTACAATAGTCAACAGACCTGGGTCTCTCAAACCAGCTTGCTTGGTAACAAGCTACAGAGGGAGATGTACCCTGTAAGCACACATCGCGCACTCCAGCTGGGAATCACCATCCAGCCCACAAGGCTGGACTACAACTTTTCCTGAGTAGAACTGCCTGAAATGTGTCTGATGCTGTCAATGGGTCTGTATTACACACTGGTCCACTCTACAGGTCCACTTTTATTTGCCCATCGTAATTGCTGACAGAGACAAAGATTTATTCTCTTAGAGCACAAGCACAGATGATTAGCATTTAGTTTACTGTAGCTTCTTAAAACTGTATATTTGCATTTTTGAGATAAATATGGGCATTTTATGAATGTGAAAGGATTAAATATATACACACACATAGGTGTGCACAGAAGCATATAAAATTTCTGGTAATTCAGATTTTTTTTCTATCTACCCTCTTTGTATCCTATTTTGTACCACTTCACAACTTGCTATGTTACCTTCTATTTTGGATCAGGTCTAGTTGCCATCATCATATTTTCCACTCTTCCTCAACATGTCTTAGCACATTTTTCTGTCTACCTGTCTTTCTCTTCTCTCCTTTTAACATCTTTTCTTTCCCAGGTCCTTCTTATTAAACCTAGAGTAGGCTAAATGGAGATTAAAACAAATAACCTTCAAAGAACATGTCCCTCTTTTTCTGATCCTTCTACTTCTCCCTCCCAAAAAATCTGCCTGACAGACAGCCCATGGTCAGCTGTCATGAAAAATTTTACCTGGGATGCCACCTTGCCAGGAGGCACGGTCCAAAATCCCTCCTCAACTTGATGCAGCATTTGCTGTGCTTGATGAAACTTTAATCTAAATGCCCAGGGATGTAATTCCCTAAAACCATACCCAGTTTCAAATGACATTAGAGCAGAAGGAGCCTTTAGCCTGTCATCCCCTCGCAATGAGAAAAGGACTCCCAAATCCAAAGAGTTCTGGGAAAAACCCCTGAGCAGCAAATTTTTTGCATAATCAAGAAACAGATCCCCTCCACCCCACCTTCAAACGCTTGACTAATTTAATGTGTGCATGTGAGTCTCTGAACTCCTTGCAATGATCTTGGTCCCGGGAGGAATTATCCGCATCTGCTCCTTTCCTTTTAGGATACTATGAGCAATATACCGGAGAATCTAAAAGCTAAGTTTTTTCTGAGCAGCTTCATTGAAAAGAACAGGTTTCAATAAGCTAAACTTAAAAATAGCTTCAATAGTGTCTAATCTGTGATTCCTGCTTGGCACTGATAATTAGGACTAAAAAAAAAAAAAACGACAGAAAGCTAACATGATTGATCTCGGTGAAAACAGTTTTGTTTTGTTCTCTTGAAGCTACCCTCAGAATTCTACTTTGCATGATTACGTGCAGTATTTTTCCATCTTCGTTTTCACTTTTTAGAATTGGTGAGTTTGTCCAAGACCCAAATAACAAGCAAGTGCAATTGCCAGCCTAGGGATAAGATCCAAATGAAATTATTCTCACTTTCTCTTTTTTCAGTGAGGTCCTAATGGGAGCAAGGCTACCTTTCTCATTACAGAGTTTTTACTTTTAATTAGCTCCTTTCTCTTGCTGACACGGGCAGTACTTTGCCTCTGGTTGGGAGGGTGGAGCACTCGGCACCTTCCCGGCTCTTCCCTTGGTGAGACAGTGGGAGAACGAAGAGCTGAACCTCCCTCTCTGAAAATGTAGCATTAGCACGTATGGCTCCCCCAACTTCATCTGTATTTATGGCTGCTCAGCATCTCAATAAAGACAACCACAACAGTAAACTTTATGCCTTGTAGTCAAAAACTAGAGACCTTCAGGCTCAAGCTGTTTCTTCCTCTGTAGGTAATTATACGTGCAGAACATCATCTGTGGGGAATCACATGGATTTCCTTAATGTCCACATGTTTACTGCTCCTTGAACATGAGCAAGTGTAGAGAGTAACAACAAATACCCTCTGAATCCTTTTTCCAATAATCATTTGGAAAGCAGAAATTTGTTTTATTTCCTACTGCAGAGGAATCCACCTCTTTGCCCTCCCCTTTTTATTGCTCATATTGTTGGCAAAATTACTTTTCCTCTTAAAGTATATTTCTGATGTGTATTTTGTCTTTTGGATTTTTCCTTCCTGCAGACTCTTACGTGATTAAGTTCTGATCCAAAGAACTGAATAGAAACTCCCTGGGGGTGGTAGGTTGCAATTCCTCTGCAGCTTCCTCTCTGGGAGGGGGGAAAAAAAAAAAGAAAGAAAGAAAAAAAAGACATAAAAAGAAGAAAAAACCCAACGCAGGACAACCCCTCCCTCCCACCCCATACTCCAAAAATAAAGAAAAGGAGAAGAAAAAAACACCTCAAAGCCAGTGTCAAATGCAGGTCTCAAAAGCACGTGTTGATTCCACAGTACAAAGTCACTTTAAATCCCCTAGTCCCTCGTTTCCACTCCCCAAAAGGAATCAAACCAAACAGAGAACAGCTTACATTGTTAAGACCTGGGAGCTTGTTGTAAGAATAACTAGTTCTTGACATTTGAAATTGCTCTGGTTCAAACATTTTTTGATCTTTCTTATTAGCCCCGTGTCTTGAGAAATAAAAATATGATAATCAGAATGTACATAATTGGGTTCAGGGTATTCTGTGGTCACCCTGGCTGGCTCTGGAGATAAAGGCACTTTGAAAGATTACGCACGGATATCTGGAATTTATTCTGCACAGCCTGTGAAATGACAGATCTTTTTTCTTAATTATACCGGCTATCAGTCTAACACCTGTAGTTAACCATTCTGTCCTGAGGAATCTCTTCGATGTGTTTTATTGTTCCACCAGACACGCGGCAGCAAAGCGGCACGTGGAAGCTGAGACATTTATGACTGCAGGCGCGGAGGCTACCTCCAACTCCCTCGACAGCTGTTTTACACCACCGCATCTCCACCGCCTCCGGGCTCAGAGGGACCATCCGCAGAAGGTGCCGCCACACTTCCCCAAGCGTTATGGACTGGATGCTACTGTTTTACAGGGTGTTTGGACAGAAATATGTGTGCGTTAGCCACGCCGCGCAACTCCTAATGAGGTGTTTTCAGGAGCAGGGCTGTGTGTCCGGGCCAGCCCTGTGCATCCCCAGAGCAGAGCTGGCATGCAGTTGCCCATGGCCGACTAACAGCAGCCCCTGCTCCCTGCCGTCCAGCCCACCGCCCGCGCATCCTTAAACCTCCAGCAGGACCCTTGCTGCGGCAGTGAATCACGTGCAGAGGGCTTTCCACAAGCTGGGTTTATTGAGCTGTATTATAGGAAAATACAGCTCAGACAGCCCCACTGCAGCCAAAACAATCTGTCATTTTTAATTCTTTCTGTCACCTCATTAGGTATATGGCTAGAGTGACAGTAAAAAAAAAACCAAACACAAACAACAAAAAAACCCGCCAACAGCAAAATGCAGAACACAATGTTTCCACAACTCCTGCTCAGTCTTTAACATAAATACCAAGGCACCAAAAGATTCATTGACCAAACATATGTGACTTGGTGCTGTATATAACAAAGTGACATGCATAATGGTCTCGATAGGCATATAAAGCAATTAAAAATAACTGTGCTTCAAAGCATTGTGCTATAACATTAAAGGTCATCCCTATAAACATGAAAAAGGTGACTGTATTTTTTTCCTACAAACAGACTCACAAATACTCAGCTAGAGGTTCCATTCTCCAAAGGTAATCTCTGAAAATATGCCAAGTCCCCTGTCCTTCTCCCTCAGATCGTGTCTTTTCATCAGCAGTTAATATTTTAAGTGAACACAATAGGAAACGTTATCAAGGCCGACTATGTGTCAGAAGACAATGCTGTACTAAATACAAAATATTTACCCCGTGCATACACATGATAGTGAAGGAAACCCTGGCTAACCATCTGTGAAAATGAAAAGCCTAATTTTTTTTTCCTCCTAAAGCTTGCTTGTTTTCACATTAACGTATTAAAGTTATATTCCAATGGAAGATGCAGAGAGTATATTTTGAGGACTCTGATAATTTTTGCAGTAACACTCTGAGTTTGTGATAATGTTTATGCACAGATGTAAAGAATGTGCTGACAGATTAAAAAGGAGTCAGCCGGTGTTTGCACGGTGTTCATTTTTATTTAAGGGGAGGAAAAAAAAGAAAAAAAAGAAACAACAAAAAAAGTAGTACTACACCTGGTTATGAACAAACAGCTTTTAAAGAAGTGGAAGTAGTTTGGTGCATTGCAACTCCCTAAACATATCCCGCCCCCCCCCCCAGGGATTAATTCAAAAATTCAAGTTATGGGCACATCAGAGAGTCACAAGCTTTTATTTTTACTGCAATTAGAGAGTTCACTTTAAATGATTGTCCTGCTAATAGTAAAAGGAATCTTAGCCCAGACAGCAGTATTAAGTAAGGATGTGTTCAAAAAAAAGTTCATTTATTGCAGAGACAATCCTCGCTATGGAGACCCTTCTTTCTTATGTATTTAGGCTGTACTCACATTCCAACTGTACTTGGAATGCTGTAGTGCCCCCAGGGGTGTCTTGAAGGATAGTGGAGGTACAAATGTAGCATATGGCAATAGGTATCTGCTGTTTCTTAATAGACAGTTATGGTATTTTAAAGCTAATTGATGCACTGAAACCTCGTATTTTACAATGCCATAGCATGGGAAGAGATTACAGGTAATGTCATTTGCTCTCCAACCGATCAGAGAGACTCCCCTGATCAATACCTGCAGAAGCGTGCAGCAGCTACAGTTGGAGGAAGCATAAAGATTGGGGTAGGAAAAAAGAAAATAGTCATGAAGAGAAAAGGAGAAGCAGCGAAATATTCAGCTGGAAGAAACATTCATTTGGAAAACTGAAGCATGCAGAAAACTGCACCTCCAAAACAGACTCCACAACTGCAATGGGTAACCTCAAGCCATGCCTCCCTTTTCTGAAGGATTTGCCTTTCAACATAATTAGAGCAGGGGCAGAGAGATCAGATATTCCTTGCTCCATTTGAAAAGTGGCTGGGAAAACTCCACGTAATCAGGAGGTATTTATGATTTCCATTGACTTTCAATTTTCTTGGTTCATCTGTTCCCTTTCAGAAGGTTTGATGCTAGTCTCTTCTAAACTGTATGTTGAATTTGCTTTAATCAGGTGTCTTTGTAACAGGCATTAGGTCATTTACTGTTAGATTTTTTTCTGTGAAAATACAGGTTTTCTTAGTTTCAAAAGTATCCTTTGAAGAAGCCTGTCCTATTCCAGACAGGAAAAAAAAAAAAAAAAAAGAAGAAAAAAATAANAAGAAGAAAAAAAGAGAGAGAAGAGGACCAGGGAGGGAAGCAGGGTGCAATCCAGTAAATCTTCTTTCCCCACAGCAACGGTGGGGAATTGAGCACAGGGAATTGAGCACAGCTGTGCAGGGCCCTTTGTACCTATCGTTGCCCTCTCACCCCCCCCCAAGTTCCTTTCTCCTGGGTGAA
This sequence comes from Dromas ardeola, assembly GCA_013398915.1. NCBI lineage: Eukaryota > Metazoa > Chordata > Aves > Charadriiformes > Dromadidae > Dromas > Dromas ardeola. The sequence continues at coordinate 136,707 of VYZM01017054.1, forward strand.
GTCAATTAGCATAAACAGAGCTTAATATTCAAGTAGACAGTTACATACACTGACAAGTGCTAGCTCAACCAAATGCTCTTCCTAGTTTTACAGCTCCTCTCTCCGGAGCCTCCTCACGCCTTTGCTGCCCTGGGACTCATCCACTTTCCCCTGTGCCATCCCTGTTCCTGGGTTTAGACACCCAACCTTAATGGCACCTTACTTCCACCCCCAAATTTCAGTTCCTCATCCAACACCACCCTTCTGCTGGCCATTGCAGCCACCTGAAACACCCCTCTCTTGAGCTCTCTCCATAAAACCAAAAGTCCTGCTTCTCACAAGGATATTCTAAGGGCTGCATTCAGTGAAAAGCCACTTAAATGAGGCTCTGCGGTGAGGAGCAGAGTCTCACACAGTCAGTGTGGGTATAGGTCGGCTCAGGTAGGCTGAATTTCCCTTTGGAAGGGCAAGTCTTTCTCCATCGTCTGTAGAAGGAGCCCAGGGTGAATATCCTCCTTAGCTTCTAGCCTAGCAAGCCTTAATGAAGTGACTATAGTTAAGTCTCTGTTTATTTAGCTTTAAAGTTTAGCTTAAAAGAGTGTGTTAAACTAGAAAGGTTAACTGCTATAGTTGGCAGTGAGAACTTCTCTGGAAAGTCTCTGTCAAAGAAAAACATAGTCACCTCTAATAGACATATGTCTGCTTTTTAGAGGGAGCTCTCCCATATATTCAAGATTCAATGATAGCAGTAGGTGCTGAACACCATTGAAAAACAAGCCATAAACCATCTTGAAAATCTATTTTAATTGTTCCTAATATACATTTTTAAGATTAATATCGCCTTCCTTACATTACGAAGGGGGCTTCTCAGGTGGTACTGTTTGGGACACGGGAAGAATAAATTGTGTAATGCCAACAGCAAAGGTGCTGAGGTAGCTAGTAATTGACAGAGTTAATGAAGTATGTTAAGCAGGTACAATATAGATGAAGTTGTCCCCTGCAGGGTGATTGGCCACTGGGGAAATAATGTGACAGTTGTCTTTGTGTTAAAATAATGTGGTATTCCTTCTTTGCCAGATCCTATCTGCAATGAGAGATGAAAGAGATCTTGCAAGGATAGCTAGGTCTTCCTACAGCAAATACCATGCTTGAAGCTGGCAGGTAAAGGACAAGATAAAGAGAGGGTAAGGAGTGTAATGGCTATCTGTAAAGCAGTTAGGCTATTTCATACAACCCACACATGAATTATCCTGTTACTACTGAAAAGTAATAATTTGACACTGTTTTCTATAATCCACTCCCATACACTACAGTACATTGTGGTGCTGCCTGAGGATGAATGAGAGCAGAATCTGGCTTGCCAATTTTTCTGGAAGTTGATTATTTTTAGATATTGTTTTAATAATTAACTAACCAGCTCCCAAGCAGTACAATGGATTTAGACAGCAAGGGATGTTTTTGAGACCAATATAGGTTTTGTGTTATTATCTCAGTCTATTGTATGTGAATATTACCATCGAAACAGCAGGGAAAATATCAAATGGAAATAAAGCTCATCCTCTCAATTATGCCAAGCTGTGTGGTCAGCATTGGTTCCAAAAGAGGCGTGTAGAGTGTGGAGTAATGAAAAATCATTGATACCATCAGTTTGGTGCCTAAATAATCCAATGTGCTGCCCCAGCATTGTTCTTATTAAAAAATCTCAGAAGAGTAGTTAGCCTTCCTTCACCATCAGATCTCAAAATAATCCTGCAACTTTCTTGACTCTTTCAGGTGCTGACAGTATTTTCATGTCATGAATACATGAAAATTATACATTGTTTTAATTATTGAAGGTGTGGCTGTTGACATTATCTCGGTTGATATTTATCCACTCATAATGAAAGTGAGTTAGTTGTTATTGGACCTTTGAGCTTTTCAATGTGGTTTTATCCTCACCAACATCTTATAAATCCAAGACACAAAAAAAAGAAAAGAGCTTTACCAACAAATATTCTTTAAAAGGTGTCCTTCAAATATAGGCACCAAAGAAGACTAACCAAGACTTCTTTTCAGGGTTCTAAAAGGCAGTGATATTTAGAGAGAGAAGCAATTCTTAGCAAACATCTGACAACACAAACTAAGAAGATATTTCCAAGCATCCCATGGCAAACAATCTTTTAATTTTCAAAATACAGTAAGTGGGAATGATTAAATGGAAACACTTGTTCATTGCAGGATTTAGGCTTACAATAATCTTTCCCCACTCTTTCTTATGGCTGTAAGATCTGTATAGCCATTTGTTATTACATTGTCAAGAACAACAACCTGAACACTTTCAACATTTTCAACCTGAACATTTTCAACAGAGCTTCTTACTGTGGGAACTTGAAAATAACTCCCTTACAATTTATTATGGACCACAGTTTAAGACATTTTTGTGCCCAAAGAATCTCAGGTGATGCCATTAAGACAGCATAAAATACCACAAAATACCAGGAGATCAAACCAAGTAGCAATTATCTAATGCATTTTTCTGGTATCTACCCAGATTTGCCTTTTGGGAGTGCTAACTCAGTAAATTATCACTATACATAAACAAAGCATTGGCTATAACTCTCAAAAGAACTTCAAATCGTCTTCAAAGTGTTTTGCTTTGTTTGACAAAATACTCTTTGGGGATGTACTAATGGACAAAGCTAAAGATCCAAAGAAAGGGAACTTGATCCATTTGAAAGAGAATAGAAGGCTGAAGGAAGCAAATGTAAAAATATGCTGGTACTCACTCAAAAAGTGCTGACTTCCTCCTGTAGGTCATCTCACCGGCCCACCTTGTACCACAAAACAGTGTAATTAAAAAGTGCTGATACTCTGTGCTAGCAAGACTTTTCTCTTTTCAACCCTTGTCTAGGACTAACCAACAAGACAGAATACATTATATGTGGTATGTGAGTTTGCATCTTACAGACTGCCTTAAAAACAGAAGATACCATGAAACCCCACAAAATCAGATCAACCAGAGCACTCCTAATCTATTAGTAATTATTAATAAACTCTGCAATTATATTTTATATCTTAAGGCTTTCTACAAATATCCACACGATACCACTGTAATTAACTGCTACAACTGACACAATTGCAGATTGCATGTGCATGAATGAGATACCCACATGCTCAGACTGACAGTGTATCCTATACAATGCAATATATATAATTGTCCAGTATAAAATTGTCCAGTATAAAAAGCTTTTCACAAAGTCTAGCTAGAAAGAGACTAGTCATCTCTCCCTCCCTTTCATCTTCTTGCTAAATATACTACCTTTTTTAAATCTCTATGCAAGTATTTGAAGGGCAGCAAGTCTGGGCTGCTTGTGAGGAATTAAACATACAAGGGGATTGTGCTGTGTGCAACATCTCAATTAACTTACTTGTTAAATAGGTAATGGCACTTGACTGTTAAGTTATGCAGGAACCTGTTTGTTTAAATAGATATTGCTACTTATTTAAAGGTTACAGTCTAAGGCCTGGCTAAATAATGAGGATTCCAAAGTGTGCAGGAATCTAAACAGTGTAACAGGAGAGGCTAGGTGGCCTCCTACACTGCCCTGGTCAGATACTTTCACCTATTCCACAGTGTTTGGATGAGAAGATATGTTTTCTCAGATTTGAATCATGGCTGGCCACAGAAATACAGAGGAGGAACAAACCATATTCAGATGAGTCTAAAACTGAGATATCCTATGAAATCTGGAAATTTGGGAAAGATTGGTTTTAGTTTGAAATTAGTTTGTGTGGTTTTGGGATGCATTTTTGTGGGTTTTTTTTCTTCTTCGCTTTCTCCAGTTAATAACCTTTCAGATCTCTGCTGAGCCAAGAACAGAGCTAAGATCACAGAATCACAGAATGGTTCGGGTTGGCAGGGACCTTAAAGATCACCTAGTTCCAACCCCCCTGCCATGGACAGGGACACCTCCCAATAGACCAGGCTGCTCAAAGCCCCATCCAGCCTGGCCTTGAACACTTCCAGGGATGGGGCAGCCACAACTTCTCTGGGCAACCTGTTACAGTGCCTCACCACCCTCACAGTAAAGAATTCAGTAAAGATACCAAATACATTTCTCAAAAGAATCAACAGCTTCACATTCCTCCAAAAAGGTACACTTTTGTGTGTTCTTCCCTTCCAAAACTTTCCCTTACATCAGTATCTTCCTTAACAACAGGGATAACTGAGCTTGAAAGGGTTTTGCTCTGAAATGTCAATGTTGTTTACCTCCTCTTCTCTTCATTTCAGCATTTTGGTCTGAATTTTCAGATCTTGGTCTGTGGGAATCATAAATCATGAGAAACAGATATACAGAAAATGAAATAGTATGGTCCATCTACTTAGTTTTCAAGGAACTTTGAGTCTATAGCTCTCCAGTTGTCAGCTTCAAGCTTTTGTCCAATCAATTTTTTATTTTTAAAGGAAGCTGGACCAAAAAAAAAATAAAAGTCACTGCATTATCTGGGTTTCCCCAAAGTCTGAAGAGAGTATGTTCTGATCTGGAGTTCTGCTTAGGAACAGGTCTAATTTTAATTAAAGCAAACTATTACAGAGTGTAAAGGCTACATGTTTCAGTTTTATTCTCCCTTGGTACAGACCATCTTATAAATACAGTGGCATATCTCTGAAAGTGAGACAGACTCTCTAACCTCTTGCAGGATTCATAAAATCCAGTCCATATGTCATGTGGCTGCCACCTTACCTTCTCATGGGACAGAAAGCCCTGGCAACCACTTCAGAACTTGAAAGAGTGGTTTTTATAAGAATGTTTTACCAAATAAAAACAAAAGCTTTACATTGTTTAAAGCATCATCTGAGATTCTTCTTAAGGAATAAATCCTTTCCTTAGTGCTTAGCTCACGCTTCTCAGCTGGATACTGGGAAACTAAGTAGAAGAAAAGAAAGAAGCACTTTCTCTGCAGACTGTAAGAAAGACATTGCTCCTGCTCAAGAAATGACATTGGTTTAGTGGCTTCTGCTCACGCTCTTCATAATCAGGGAACAGGTTTGCGAAGTTATTGGGGATGTTGCAGATGTTTCTTATCTGGAACTGAAAAATGCCTTTGCGGAAAATGGAGGCTGCTTTTTGAAAGGCTGTTTCCAACAGGTGATACATTAGCAGGAGGTCTGCATCCCATAATGTGATTCTGTAAGCAAGGGTGGCCCTTGGTACTGCACAGATTTCATGGAAGCCATCAGAGCTGCACCCAAGGCCAGGAACTCCCTTAGATCTGGTTGCAGCGCTGATGGTTAGAGTTTGGCTGCTGTTTTTGCAATGGTCTGACATACTTGTCTGTATGGGTTATGGTCATCTTTTACATTTCTGCATGTGCAGTCAACACAAGGGGAGTAGAAAAATGAAATGTCTCAGTCACATGGAAACAGAGGCAAGCATTGCAAACACAGTGCATTTCATTAAGCCATAATTACACATACAAATTCATCAACTAAACTTGGGCATGCAATTAGTAGGCTAATTATGCTGTAATTGTAACTGAATACCAAAACAGATGACCATATGCCAGCCTCCACCCCACCCAGTTGTCTTTGTGCTGAAGCTCCTACACACAGTGGTGTCTCTGCTCTTGTGTGTCTCCTGCTGAAAATATGAAAATAGCAGATGGGTAAATGCCATTGGTTTGTAGCTTAAGCCACCAATTCTTCCAATTCTATATTTACAACCAGCTTGCCATTATAATAGCTGTGACTGAGGCCCTGTTGTGATGTGTTGTCTCAGTAGATAGTCAGAGGCAGTCCCCAGCCCAAAAGCTTACAGTCAAAGAAGATAAGCTTTGGAGAAATGCTATTGTCCTTGTTCCACCTACAAGAACCTTAGCTATGGATAAATAAGAGGTGTGCTGATTTCCACGGATATCAAGGTGTTTAATTGTCTCTTACACTGATGGACTTTGCAATAGCAGCCACTAATGACAAGTTTCACCAAACTTGAGAAACTTTATTGAAATGGCCACACTGGCTATAAGCTCCCAGCATAATTGATGTAGAGAGTAACCTCCACCAGGCGATTGCACAGAGAGCGCAACTGAGCAGAGAGGTGCCTCGCTTGCCTTCCTGATGTCAGCTGGGAAGAGTCCTGGTCTAAATTAGAATCATAGAATCATAGAACAATTTGGGTTGGAAGGGACCTTAAAGATCACCTAGTTCCAACCCCCCTGCCATGGGCAGGGACGCCTCCCACTAGACCAGGCTGCTCGAAGCCCCATCCAGCCTGGCCTTGAACACTTCCAGGGATGGGGCATCCACAGCTTCCCTGGGCAGCCTGTTCCAGTGTCTCACCACCCTCACAGTAAAGAATTTCTTTCTAATATCTAATCTAAATCTCCCCTCCTTCAGTTTAAGACCATTACCCCTCGTCCTATCACCACACGCCTTTATAAAGGGTCCCTCCCCATCTTTCCTGTGGGCCCCCTTTAGGTACTGGGAGGCTGCTATAAGGTCCCCCTGGAGCCTTCTCTTCTCCAGGCTGAACAGGCCCAACTGTCAACTCATAAATTAGTCCCCTAAGTGCTTTAGCCAAGATCAGATTAATAGTTTGTAGCAGAGAGAAGAAATCAACCCACACCCCTCTTTTTCTTCACTTTCATCAAATTAGCTCTTTGTGTTGAATGGCTTCTTTGTGTGAGTTTGCCTGGAGCCTTCTAAATGTAGTGATGCCATCAGCAGTGTCTAAATACCAGTATTCTGATTACTGTTAATAGGCATGTGTTTCAATAAAATGAATTTAGCTAAGAATAAAAATACCTTTTATACAAGATATAGCAATTTTTAGCAATTTATTGATTTAATGTACTTAGTTCAGTGAAAAATCTGTTGGTTTAAGCTATCTGCCATTAGTTTCAATTAAAATATATTGATCTGAGTAAATGTTGGTTAGATTAAGTGTTGCCTGACTGTGAAAAAAATATTTGCTTAAGCAAAAATTGTATGAGTATTTAGGCATGTATTTTAGGTTGGGGACTCTTCTAGCATCAGTAGAACTGTTTAGGTATCAATAAATTTCTTTAAACATAAATGAAAATATCCTTTCTGAAATTAAAAAAGCTGATTACAGTAATATTGGGACTAGCATGCATATTAATTCAAGTAAAATTGTTTTTGAAACAGTAAGCATTCAGGCAGGTATATTGTAACTTTAAAACACTGGAAATGCAAGCCCTCTGTGAGGGAAACCAGGCTTTCCCATGGAAAGGCTTCCTTCTTTCACCACAAAGCTAAGGTTCCCTGGTACCCTTTGAAATTAGTTTTTTTGAATGATAAAATAATCTTGGTAGCCTTAGATAGTAGGACAACACAGATGCAGGGCAGGACATGCAGTTATTTTAAAGTACCGTATGTGCATTATTCATGGGATTAATTTTAATTCAACGCATCAAAAATATATATCCAGAAATAAAACGCATGCAAGCAATAAGGCTGGTACAGCAGTCCTTTATTAGTTCTATAAAGACTGGGAGCCCTTGGGACTCTGATGTGCGAGCAGCAGAGTACCCTCACCTTGTGATAAAAGATGGGCTTGCCTGCCTGACTCTGTCCTCAGCTACCCACGCTCGCACCCAGATGATAGCTCCCCAGCACGGCCAGCCAGAGAGCAGGCTGAAGCCATCCCCCTGTGGTCTGCTTACAGTCACGCAGCAATTCAGCTTTAGGGTTCAGACGAAAAAACTCAGGAGATCTGTAATGGCAGTTGTACGCTTATTCTTCAAAGACACACATGCTGTCCATTTGTACTGTTTACACTAGAGCTGATTAATTTAGACACGTGTTGTTTATTTTAATCTCATGTATTCAGTTAAAAAAAATAATTAAAATTACCCCTGGATAGAAAATAGGGTTTTTTATCTTCACGGGTTTGTCCGGGGGAAAGGTACTGCCCAGTCTCCCTCTTCTTCTGTGTGTGGATGTGTACAGAGAAGAAATCTTGCATTCATAGGTTTTTGTACCTGCCACCTGTCCTGTATTACAATGGCACACTTTGTCTGGTAGAACTGCATTGGGTGTGACAGTGCATCTGTACATATACTCCATTCACAAGACCGACAATTAAATGCACCAGCACAGCAGTAAAGCAGTTTCTGGATGGCAAAGGGAGTAGCCACTGCCTCAACAGCACAAAGCTGCGGTGCAGCGTTCGGGGCATCACAGTTCAGGCAGGCACACACCATAGGGTTTTGGGAGTCCCAGAGGAACAGACATGTACACACAGAACATTTCGGGGCACATTTTCACTGCAATGTGTGGGAAACATACAACCTCCTTTAGTTTTAGTAGGATTCACAAAGCCACATCCCCGCATCTTGTCCTGCAAATGTCCCCCCTGACAGTCAAAAACACACACAGCAATTAAACTAGCCATAGACAGGTATTGAATTCTGAATTAAAGAAGCAGCAAGTAATGATTGAAGTTACAAAGTGGTTTCCAAAACACGAAGAATTACTAACCCCAACCTTGAAACTCTTGAGGAAGGAATGAAGAAAAAATAAATTAAAAAAAGACGGGTACTTTGTTTTCTATAGTTTCTGAATCCCAGATTTTTAAACTACACTTATATCATTGATTTCCAGGATTACCTGTGGAACTGCTAAGGTTAGAATTATATTGAGTTTTGTAGGTAAAGCTGAGATTTTCATGTTTCCAAGGTCTGTGACTTTAAAAAAAAGGCACTGAATCTTGAAGTCTCATGATCTTTTTGTGAATACTGCCAGTGATGCATACCTGAAGTATCTATCTATCCTGTTAATGATCTAGGCAAATATCAAATTTTTACATTTAGCAGCAGATAATTTCCAGTAGAGAAGAAATAGATGAAGGGGCAAGATGTTGTTGGGTCTTTTTTCATATGATCATAGGTGTGGAGAACATGCAAAGTCCTTTCTCTGAACACAGTAAATTTTAAGCAACCATGGGTAATTTATTTGATTATGGCTCTACTTTCAGCCAGAACTTTATCGAGCAGCTCTTTGCTTTTAGCCAGTGCCTGTTTCAAACTGCCATTGGGCCTACCAGTTATATGTAAGTCATCCTTGGTTTTGCAGTTTGCTTTGCTTATATCAAATAAATACACCTACTGTTCTCATTTCCCCAATCTTTTCTATTGTTAATTAGAGATGTGAAAATAACCCTCTTTTGCTCCATGGGTCACAGTCATGGTTTGGGCAGAAATTCCTATCGTTTCAGCTTGCTGTTTCCATAAAGATGGGGTTTTACTCTTTTTTTTTTTATTTATTTTTTTTTTAATGAAGGCCAACTACTTACTGGCTTCTACAAACTTTTGTTTAAATGCTACAGTAACAATAGTCACACCCCACTACTATGCTCTTGCATAGCAGAAATAGAAATTCATACCTGAAAATGTGATGCGTGTGAACTTTCACATTGGGATAGACCCCTCAGACTTCATGTCACATAGCAATTATAACAGCCATTATCATCCAAAAGGAAAAACTATGCAAGTGTGAAAATACGAGATGAAATCCAGGTGCATTCCTACATAGGAATGTATGGATCAGTGAGCAAGTCTTGGGGCAAGACAGGGCATGAAAATCAGTCACAGCACTGAGCAGTCAGCGTCATACTACTTGATTATCAACTGTTAAGTGAAAGTAAGCTGTGAGCTTCATAAACAAAGAAAAGCACAGATAAAAGGCTGATCCCAGGCACTCTACAATCTAACACCTTTTCTAGGGCTGGGACATTAACATAACTCTTTGTTGATTTCCTGAAGCTCTAATTTGGAGGAATCAGCACAGAGTGGGAAAGAGAAGGAAGAATCAATTCTCTTCCTTGATGTTCATGTTTGCTTTTATTTATTAATGTTCTTACACATTGCCAGTCTTGCTAAACTGGCAGAGGGATCTACAGCACCAGAACAAATCTCTGCTGGCTTTTTAACCCAAGAATGTTTAGAGATTGCTTCTTTCCCATCCAAAGTACGCATTTACACAGAGTGAGTTAGCACTGCAAAAACAGAAAACTATCTAACAAACAGGCGTTTCTGATTTAAAATATACAGGGACCTTTCCCCCTCCTCCCCACCATTCACCTCAGTAGGAGTTTCTGACTGAATAATTAAAGACAAAGTTATCTTCAGAGGCTGAAGAATTAAGTCTGCTTTTGAAGCAATGAGATAATGGGTACCCGAGAACTCGGAGAACAAAGCTGCTTACAGCATGATCCCAGTCACTTAGGGGATAAGCCTCAGAGACCCAGAAGCTCCCTTAACCAAAGCCAGCCCCAGTAACCAAAATCCCAGCAAAACACAGATGACAGGGCAGAATACAGAAAAGCAAGAATACTTACATTATAGGATTTACTTTAATCCATATCATAAAACCGGGTCAGATGACTATCTAAGCAGGTAAGGATTAAATGAAGAACAATAGTGCAACAAATAAGAAAGAAAGGAATCAGTAAAAGGTAAGGTGAAAGAGCAAGGCAAACAAAATATTGTATGAGGCCTAAGCAGCATAACGTGCACAGAGCTGCTGGAAGTTTAGTATGCAGCACTACATAAGTGATCATAAACTCAAGGAAAGAGTCCCAGAAGGTGATAGAAATATTTTTAATGTGACAAATTTAACATATTTATTTTTTTAATGTTCAAAGTAATAATACTTTCATGCCATCTGTACCAGTTTCAAACCAGGAATACCACATTCCCTGACACTGCTCCAAGTATTTCATGGATTGTGTTTTGTCCAGCAGGCAGAGGTGATGTAGAGTAGCCTAATGTCACGCTTGCTGAGCCATGGTTAGGGCACGAGAGTCCTGCAAGGTAAATAACTGTGGGATCATCCTGCCTCTCTTCAGGAAAGATACGTATTCTACCAGAAAGATAGACTTTATTCATTTGCACACATTCTTTTATCTTGCCTAAAATTTCAAATTCCTGGAAAGATTTTCCAAAGATGAAGAGACCAGAAGGTGGACAAACATTCATGAGAAAGGAGAAAAGTTATTGACAGTGAAGCAGAACTCAGTCAGACAAGTGACTATTCTAATAAATGTTGGACTTTTCTCCCCCACTTTCTGGAGAGAGATCCAGGCTTAAGAAATAAAGTGTCTAAATTAAGAAGCTTAATAATTTCTGCGTTTAAGCTGACTCGGTGGCTTGTGGGAGTGCTTAAGGTTTATGCTAGAAATTCCCTTGCATCCCAGGGATCAGGAGTAGAAGCTGATAAGATAATTTGAGGCACAGGAGCAGCATGTCTCACTCCACTGGCTCTGCCTTCAGAGAATGTTAGTAGCTGGCATGAGGACGAGCCTAGCTCTCTTTCAAAAGCATAGAAGAAACAAAGGCAGATAGCTACCGTATACTGCATGTAGTTGCTACCATACACTCCCCTAAGCACAGGAACTCATTTCCATTGCTCCAGGGGCCTTTTTCAGATTTCTTCACCAGGGTAGATTCATTGCCAGGTGAAAGGAAAGGAAAAAAACCTTTGTCTTAATTAGTATCAAGCCTCAAATAGCAACATGCCAGTGACGGAATCACAAACGCCACACTGAGAACTGGAAAAGTCCTGAAGGTTTGCAAGAGAGGGTATAAATACACATTTGGTGGTCCTGGCCTCCTCTGCTCACTCCCACCAACCAGGTGGAAGCACCAGGAGACAGTAATTGCTTTTAGGCAGCCTGGCTGTGATTGAAGTAGGGAAGTGGGATCGTGTTGTTGCTGTGCGAACCCCAGCCCCAACATAAGAACCAGCCCTACTGAAAAGACCTTTTCTGGGAGCAAAATTCAACTATTCTGTGATGACATCTTGGTATGGTGCTCTTTCATTTACATAATATAACAACATTGACTTGTATTATTCTTGTTATTCATTATAACCCCTACTTCCTTTCTAAAAAGGCAAACAAACAAGAAGGTCTCACAAGAGTATCCCTTCTTTTTTAGGATTGTTGCTGAAGATGGGGAGAAGAAGAGGGGCAGGAGATTTCAGAAGCTCCTTGCTCCTGTTAGGCCACCCTGCACTGCACCCATGAGGCTGTTTTCACATGGCCCCTCTGCACGAATGTGGAAGCAATATGGTAAGTGCAAAACTGCAATGTGTGTTGTATAGCTCAGTTACTTAGATACTGCATTTAACTAGAGACACTTAGGCCCATCAATTAAAGGCTAGCCAGTGTGACCAAACACCACAAAATACTCTGCAAACGTTTGTTTCAATTCCTAGTCAAATTTGCCTGCAATCACATTCCTTCTGCCTACGCTTCTCACAAATGGGCTATTCATTAGTTTTACGCTAGGCCAGGAATATGTGCTGAAAACGGAGCTGCTCAAAACAATTTCCAATTCAACAAAAAAAGAAAAGGAAAGGGGGGTGGAAATTTTGACTGTGTTCTCAGCTATGGAAAAAAAAAAAAAAAAAGAGCAAGAAATAAAAATTGATAAGGAATTTCAAATTTGTAACTATGGCAATGACAAGTGTCTAATGGGCAGAGACTGCCAGAGAATAACACTGTCCTATGTATCCCACTGACGTAGGGGCATCATTCCAGGTATTTAGCAAACTGGCCCCAAAAGGCGTCTAAGGCAATCCAGGATGTTCCAGGTTTAAGGCAAAGGCTTGAAGTTCTAGGGTGAACTGCAGGCACACCAAAAAGGAAGGACAGAAATTATGTTTCCTATTGTCTTACATCCTCTTCTGTCTTTAGACTGCAAGTGCTTCAGGGCATGACTGTACATATGCACGTTTCCAGATAAAAGCAGCAGAGGCAGGCAAAAATTATAGTGTGGGTTAAAAGAGTTGGTCAGAATGGTTGAACAAATACAATTATGAGTCTATTTTTACCTTCAAATTACTCATGAAATGTATGGGAAGGAGCTCTGAGCATTGTTTCAGGGGGGTTTGTAACCAAAACTTACCTTGAGACGATAGGTCAAGAAGAAGAGATGGAAAGGAGAGGCAAGAGGAGTGTGGTAGCAGCCCAAGGGTTAAGGCAGCTGGAAAAAACCAGCCAGGAAGAGGATAACAAAGCAAACACCTACTCAGCAGAGTGTTTAATGCCAAAGATCAAGTTATGGCATGTAGCTGGTAATAGTGCTGAGGTCAAGAGGCTGCAAACCCTTTTATGATGGTTATCTCTGTCTCTCAGCTTCCCATATTTTGACTTTACGCTCCATTTTTCTTTCACTGGCCCTCATGGTAAGTGCCTAGTTGATGGCTACTCTGCTCAGCCTTTAAGAAAGAAGGGTAAGCCCCAGCCAGCATTTCTGTGGTTTCTCTTTCCTGTGTCAGCAAATAACTCTGGGTAACAAATGCATTCAGGAAAATCAGAGTCTGTTCATGGACAATTAGCACACACAAGAAGATTCAAAAATTCAATGAATTACCGACTTGTTATGAATTATTATCTCCACCTCTTCTGTTTGCAACTCAGCAACTGTGCG
>VYZM01017054.1:150182-164175 GCA_013398915.1 Dromas ardeola
CCGCGCTGCACACCCCAACCCCCCCCCCCCCCCCCAAAAAACATGAGACGAATCACTTCTGACCTTGTTCTTCCTGTGACCTTATAGCACTGGCTTGCAGAAGGAATATGCGTATACAGATATCTTGGCATAACTTCAAGAGCGGTTCAGTAAGTAGTTCACAACCGCTGACCATCTGGCTGTTAGATCTAAGAGGGATCTATTAATGTTAGAGCTAGAACATTGCCAAGCTGTAGCAGAAACTGCATGACAGAAGTGTGTACAGGCCCTCTTTAAAACCCTGATAGAAATCATTGCAATTGTTTTATCCACCCATTTACCCAAGTAATGTCATGTTATTCCGGGTGCCATCACATCCAGAGGCGCTATCCGGGAAGGAGCTCCATTGTATGATAGTACAATGATATGCAGCCCCAAACGGTTTTAACTTGAGTTTATGTCTCCATGATATGCTGGAAAAGACAAAATTTTGTGCATCCTCATGGTCCTTCCTGACCTTTGAGATGGTCAAAAACAATGGAATAGACAGACAGCCACTGTTAACAGAATGCCAAGCCTTGGTTAGAGGCAACATAAATTAAATGGGGCTCTGCATTGTAGTGTGGTTTTACACTGCTCTTGCTCAGCTTAAAGCCTGGTAGAATAAGTTTGCATCATCCAGCAGTTCGCTGCATTGACATAATGTGCAATAAGCAAAGAACAAAGAGCAGGGCGGAGGAGATACATGAATGTATACAGTTTATGGGCCAATTTATGCAGTGTCATGGGGGCTAATGTACAAAATCTATACTCGGACATCTCTCCATGCTTTTATTTCGTTGGTGTCACAGAAGAAATGATCTTGAGGGATTTGGCAGTAACAACAGGTATCATCTTGCATGTCACTTTAGGAACGTCTTTTCATTCAGTGGGAGCAACAAGAAATAAAAGACATGAAAAGTATAAACGGTATTGTGTTGAAATTGTTGTTACTAATTTTACAAAACGCTAAGTCATTTTGGAAACAATAAAATGTGATAATAAATTCTGCAGTTTCCCCTGAACAATATTTTGAAAACTGAACGCCCGTGCTTTCTCTTATAGATTCATTTAAATGTATTTAGGATGTGTATTGACTCTCAGGCCCAAGATTAAAATGCATTTTCTAAACATTTTCTCTTTTTTTTTTTTTTTTTTTTTTTCCCCACCGGGCTGATTGGTCTAACTTAAAATATTGCCTCAAAGCATTTTTCCCTCTTATGTATGCTTCCAGTGATCAGACCAGTCTATGAAATTTAGGGAGTTGATCTGAACTGAACCCAGTATAAAACCCTTTTGAGGTTTGTCCATCACTGCTTACAATGCTGTTTTGAAAAATAACCTCAAGGCTATTTAATTAATCGTTCATTCTTTTAGTCTCCCAACCCAGGTAGATTAATACCTACGCTGCCCACAGATCAATGAGTTCTGGAGTCTCCTACAGATTAGCACATCTGTAGTTTAAAGCCATTTTGTCTTAGAAGGAAAGAAAGAGTGAAAGAAAGAAAGAACAAACATATTCCCGGGAGGAACCTTTCAGGGATCAATTCATAAGCAAAGGAAAACATGCTATTCTCAGCAAGGAAACAATGTATTTTTTCTGTCTGCTACAGTGATTAATAACGTGCTATTGCAAGAGCCTATTTAAAGGGCTCCATCAATCCATTTAGGCCAAAAGCTGACCCACTTTAAATTCTTAAAATATGATGACAATTGCCCCCAACATATATTTTTTTAAAATGCATAGAAGCAAGTGAAAGCCGTAGAGTTGCCACCAACAATTTCCTCCACCAAGAAAACTGAATATTAGTGTGAGGAGCACCCAGAAACAGTGGTAGAACTTCAGCAGTACAGCACTCTGAGTAAAATCCTGTGGCTCTAAAGAAACCAGCTTAAAAATTTCCAAAACTCAGGGTAGATGGGAACCGCAAAGTATCATGCTGCTGGTTTTTTATGCATACAGCAATTCAGAAGAGGAAGGATCTTTTTCCCCGCCCAAATCTCAAAATCCTGAGCCAGGTTCTGCCTGTGTTCTGGGCTCAAGGGCCATAAATACAGACCAAAAAGTGAATTTCGGTCTGCCTGTTTCTGTTCAACAGAGCTGGTAACATTTTTCGGGAACTGATGAGAAAAGGTTGATGTCTATAAGCCTTCAGGAGGTCAGAGATTACATCTTCAGTTACAGTTAGTAGAATCAATCCTCAGCCTTGAACCTTCTGTCCTCTAAATTAGCTGGAGTTGAATATTTACTGGTCTTATTGGGCCATGACTCTGAAAAGGGACAAATCCTTGCAGGTGGTGTTTAGTCAGTAGCACAGACAGTGCTTGTTATCTTCAATGATCAGACGCTTGAGCTCTCCTCCAGCAAAGCACACATATAGCTACTCAGAGGGGGAGCAATCCTGACGATGTTGGTAGGACTACACAGATACACAAAGTCACATTGGGATTTTAGTGAGCAGGGGGCCTTCTGAATAAATAAATTCATAAATCCTCAAAGGACCAGAAGGCTGAAAAAATAAATTTTTAAAAAATCATCAAAATCTTCAGTCAAAACAGATAAAAATCTCATTTTTCTTATCTGGTGAAAAAGTACCTTTTATTGAAGACAAAAACTGAATTATTAATACACAGCCAATAGCCAAACATAAGATAGAGTGTATGCTAATTTCAGAGTTCAAATAGGCATTTATGATCCTAAATTTAGCCTGCCATTAAAAACAAAATATCTTGGCCAAGCTGTTTAAAAACACATCAAACCCATTAAGAGCGAAGCGCAAAAAGCTAGGGCAGTGTCTTCAGTCTCAGACAACCAGGCAGCAAAAGGGCTAGCGAGCAATTCTTCCACCCGTACCATTACGTGGGCAGCGTGCAGTAGGAACAGTCAATTGCCAATCCCACCAGGTACAGCAACAACAAAAAAAAGCTAACCAGCAAAGTTAGCAGGGCTGATGACAAAATAAAATCCTTGCTATGATATGGAATGTATACATAAAAATGCAAATTCTTGGGGCCCAAAACTGGAAAGCTGCATTAAAAATACCCTGCCGTGAAAAAGGCTGTGAGGTGGGGAAGCACACCCTAATTCTGCAACCTGAATGTGCATCTGGGCTATAGCTCTTGCTGGGACTGAGGGGGAGCAGCGAGCGAGGCAGCAAACACGGGCTGCCTCTACCTGTGCTCTAACATGCATCAGTCTCATCCCTTTGATTCACAACTGTCTCAGATTTGTCTTTTCTACCATCTTGTAAATAAAGACTTCAGGCTCCCTTTGCTCTCCTTTTCATGGGAAACTCATGCAGTGTTATAGGCCAAAAAGGCCAATGGTATCCAGGGGTGCATCAAGAAGAGTGTGGCCAGCAGATGGAGGGAGGTCATCCTCCCCCTCTACTCTGCCTTGGTGAGGCCGCATCTGGAGTGCTGTGTCCAGTTCTGGGCTTCCTGGTTCAAGAAGGGCAGGGAACTGCTGGAGAGGGGGCAGCATAGGGCTACCAAGATGATTAGGGGACTGGAACACCTCTCTCATGAAGAAAGACTGAGGGACTTGGGTCTTTTCAGTCTGGAAAAAAAGACAACTGAGGGGGGATCTTATCAATGCTTATAAATACTTAAAGGGTGGGTGTCAGGAGGATGGGGCCAGGCTCTTTTCAGTGGTGCCCAGCAACAGGACAGGGGGCAATGGGCACAAACTTGAACATAGGAAGTTCCGTCTCAACATGAGGAGGAACTTCTTTACTTTAAGGGTGGCAGAGCACTGGAACAGGCTGCCCAGAGAGGTGGTGGAGTCTCCATCTCTGGAGACATTCAACACCCGCCTGGACGCGTTCCTGTGCAACCTGCTCTAAGGTGACCCTGCTCTGGCAGGGGGGGTGGACTAGATGATCTCCAGAGGTCCCTTCCAACCCCTGCTGTTCTGTGATTCTGTGACCTACATGTCTTCAAAGGATTTAGGGCAGTTTACAGCGTCTCTCTATCGGCCCCACAGCACTTTGAAAACTAGGGAGCTTGGGCCTATATGACCTTAAAGGGCTTCCCAGATCTGGTCCTACATGGGCAAAATGCACTGGGTTAGCATTATCTGCCTGTCGGACATAATGAAATTCATACTTGAATGGCAAGTACTTTAAATGCTTTTTCGTAGTATATCACCAATGTATTTTCTCACTCTAGTTATTACTTATTTCTAAAACCTTCATTACAGAAGCAGTTAAAAAATAACTTTCTCCTTTTAAAATGTTGATTTGTTTTTCTTGCAGAGAATGTGCTGCGAAATGTCGAGGTAAGCATTAGTTAAAGGGCTACCACACCATGCCAGCAGGAGCAATTTCCTTCTTATGCATATATTCCTGAATGTTATTTTGTTCCCTTTCTCTTTGTGAATGGGAACCACTTCCTTACAGCAGCTGAGCGCTTTCCTCCCCCCTCTCCAGCCCTTTCTTCACCTGCTCAAGAAGCAGGGGCATGTGGAGGGCATGGGCAGTGGAGGTACACATAGCAGGTCTGTGCATTAACAGATAGAGTTGCCCCAAATAAATGCAGTCTACAGACATCATTTCAGGCTGAAAACTCAACATGTCCTGTGTGTTAAAACTGTGTTAAGCTGTTTAATTGTTTTGTGATTACCAGAGCACTTACCTTGTGAGGATATTAATTATCCAGGCATAAAGAGACCAAGTTGTTCTGTAAAGAGAGAGCCATTCTTATTTCTTTAAGTTATTCAAGTTTCTTTTACTCATTCCAGCTAAATAGGTCTTGCCCGGGAAAGAGGAAAAAAATGGGTCTAAATGCAAATTAACATTACTGTTTAAATATCACAGACCATTTTCTCTGAGCCCAGTTACAATAACTAGTAATTATAAAAATTGCTTGCCTTGGGCTTCTGGCTAAGCCAATGCTAAACTTGTCCTTTTATTAGATCTGTCAGACTGAGTTAATTATCTTTATGATAATAGATGTGCCTTACCTCAAACAAAACAAATACCCTTATAATTAGCTTTTTAGTTAGAATTTTAATTTATTTATAAAGACTGTTTGTTTTGTTTCTTTTTCTGCTTTGCAAAGAAGTTTGGGTTTTAAAAGGTTAGTAGTCAGCTTAGTTACAACAAAAACAGAGTCATTAGGTTGACCAAAAGGTTTTGTGGTTAACATCTAGCCACCGTGAAATCTGTTGGACCCTGGGAATGTGCCGGTGTACAGTTGTGTGAAAGACAAGAGAGAGGGAGAGAGGAAGAAACAAGGCGCGTTCTTTTGTTCCAGAAAGTTCTCTCTGAGCTGACTTTTGAAACAGCACATTAACTGAATTTAATAGTGAAGCGTGCTAGCAAACACTAATCCTGCCTGCATGTTTTCTTTTGAATCATTTTTCTGAAGTCAGAGCTGAACTTTCCTTAGACTACTGAAAATAGAAAGCATAGTCTGGTTTAATATATCTCTGTCTCCACAAAATCCCTTTCAATCTCACTCTCTTTCGCTCCTATTTTTTCCTGTCTTATCTTCCTCACATATTCTCTGAACCGATCCTGCAAGCCCTCCAAGCAAAGCTCCCAGTAAGAATTGAGGGCTTGCAGAACAGGGTCTGTGCTTTATTCAGGATTTCAGATGTGTTTCTTCCACTAAATAAATAATAAAAAAGTGTCTTATGCATCGGGACCATCTCTTATTTTCCAAACAGGGGAAAAAAAAAAGAAAAAAGAGTTTCAAATTCAGGGTTGGTGGAAAATGCAGTCTACAGATTAATGAATTAAAAAACATGGTTAGGAAACAAGTGCCTTGTGTGATATTTTAGCTCTGTCACAGTGACAGGATACAGACTGGGTTTGTCAGGTGAAGCCTGTTTAAATCAGAGTTGTGGTGCAACTTCTCTAGATCTGAGTGTCCCCATGTGAGTAAAGCAATCCTACCTGAAAACATCTTCAGGGTCTCAGTTCATTAATATTTCTATCAGCATTTGAGATCCAAGGATTAGATGAGGCTAACTAATACTGTTTTATCATCTTATTCCCTCTTTGTCATATCTTATTCCCTCTTACTGAAGTAGTTGAGCGGGCTTGATATGCAACAAATGTAAGGGGAATGTGGATAAAACTGCGGTAGCAATTACAGTAGGAGGAGACATTACTAATATTTACAAGTTTTTCAATTATTAAAGTAATTTCAAAAGTAAACAGCTTTGCAACCAAATGAACGCAAATGCAGCTGTTTGGTAATGAAAAAAAAATACCCATTGCTATGCACCTTGTGTAAGCAGGTGAAAGGAAAAAAAGACCCGGTTGAAATCAACACAGATATATCTTTCTGCTCTCTATATACACAATAACGTCTAAATTTACAAGCACCTCATAAGTACAGGAAATAGTACTTAACAATGAAAATGTACTGTTAAATAAAAATAGTAGTGATAGCTAACATTGAAACCAACCCAATACAGACGTATTTCTGTTTGCAATTAAAAATCTCTTCATTTATTTTTCATAAGTCAAAGCACTTTGGTGAAAACAAATATTTCTGTGGCCAATAATTAAAATTAATGTCATAGAAGGTTATATTTTCCTAACTTTGTACAGTCTAATTGACTGCTCTAAGTCACCATTAAAAATTGGATGTTTATTCTGTAGTTTTGAGAGATGGCAGGAAAAATGGAAAGAGAAGGAGGGAGTAAACCAAAATAGAAATGGAAATGTTTTAATTGTGAGAGAGAAAGAGTGAGTGAAATGTAATGGGCTTCCAACATTCCCTCTTAGAAGAAGGGTTTCATGGCATGCCGTATTTGCTTGCAGTTCTATAGATGGTGTAAAATCTTTTCATTAGGAAGACCAAGTTTATAACTTTTTGGGTCCTTCTCTAGTCTTCCAGTAGTTCCCTTGTAATTAACAGGGCTGAGTCTTCACTTCTTGTTCTGGTTGGGGAGAGAGGTGAGGAGACACCAGTGACGCAGTCAGCTTTTTGGTGGAGCCGGATCCCCTGGCGCCGGGTCGTGCTGAGTGCCCTGTGGGCAGCATTTCCACCCACGGAAAGTCCTAGTGATCACTGATGCAGTGATCCTCCTCAAAACTGAGGATGATTTGTTTGCTAGCACATGTACTGCAGTGAGAAAAACGTATTTCGAACGATAGATAACCTTTCCCGTTGTTCCCTGATCATATCTAAATTTGGCATTTTCCTCTTGCCCAGAGAACAAAAGGACTCTGGTTTGGTGCTTCTCCTGGGGCCCCAGAAAGCCCTTTGCTGCTGAAAACAGAAAGCTGATCTCCATTTTTCTTTACAAGTCAAGGTGCAGTATCACAACATTCGCCAAACCGAGCTGATGCTTCTTCAGTCTTCCCTCATTCCCAGCTCAGGGTTTCCTGGTCCCATGCATCAGCCCTGGTGCCTGTCTGATCCTGTGCCGACCTGGTTCAGGGAGCTGAACTAGCAGAAACTTTTTTTGGCTGGGTTAGTTTTCTGCTAGCATCACCCTCTGACTCACCTCAGGGTGGTATCAGATGAATACTGGTGCCAGTACAGGTGGGAATACGAGGTTAGAGGGGAGTTTTAATGGCTTTTGCTCACAGGACTGCAACCCCAGGCATTGCTGCCACGCAACCACGCACCAGCTGGGTGTTTTCCAGTAATTGCTGGGATTCTCTTTGTCCAAGCCAATGTTTTAACTTCTATTGCTTTGTCAAGGAACACAACAGAAAAAAAAACCCACAAAACAATCTAGGTAGATCTCAGCTTTCTATACCTTTTTTTTTCAGATGCTCTGGTTAAAATGGGAGAGTCACATATATTTATAAAAGGGAACTGGGGTTAAATCATGCTCTTGCCATTATAATTTATGGTTGTATTAGAATAATATGGACGTATTTATGCTTTCTTGTGCAGAAGCATGAAATAACAGTTCCTGCTCAAGGAATTCATATTTTACATTGAGATGCAATGCTCCAGTATTATAGAAGCATACCTAAGGTGTAGGTATTCTATACATAGCCCATAATATTAATAGAGATTATAATATGCAGTCTGTTTTAATAGTCCTAGGGGACTCTACATAAATATAAAAGTGTGTTATGAACGCTATCAAAGTAAGCATTATCTTCTCCCTTTGCAGATTTTTCCAAAATTCACATTAGTCATGATGACATAGGAAATACACAGATACCAACTGGGAAAAAAAAAAAGTTAATTTCTCTACAAACTAATGCAGAAGACCATAAATGCAGCTATCTTTACAATTACGTGACAAATTATATAAAACCAGAAAACTTCTCACCGTTGAGAGGTCATCTTTAGGAAAGGTCAAAGCTGTACTTAACTCTGTTCTGCTCTATTACAGCTCATACAGATCCTATGCTCTGTCACTGTCCTGTGAGGACAAATACACCACAACATGGACAAGGCAGCATTAAATCTTAAAAAAACTTTCGATTGACACTTTCATCTTTTACTATTTTAAAGTAAACTTCAAACTGCACTGCAGAGATTTTTTGCGTATTTGCTCTACAAATGATCCCCTGTGCACCACCGACTACGGATGTAAACTAAACCAATGGGGAAAGGGCATTACTAAGATTGCAAAGTCAGATATTAAAAGTTAGGAAATGTCACAGTTAAGGCTGCAACTTCAACTCGACCCTCTTGGGCGTATGCATTATACTAGAAGTTTTAATTAGTTTCTGATCTCTTTTTTTTCCGATCTCTTTTTTTACTGCTGGTTGCCCATAAAACATAACATTATGAAAAACATTGTTACACAGCCTAAACATTATTTCTGAAGCATCTCAGTGAAAGGTAGCAGGTGTATATAAATTCTTTGCACTTGTATATACTGTACATTATTGTGAAAGTTATTCTCCTCATGAGATTAATAGTGTCAATTAGGCTGTCAAGGATGAGCGAGCCCGTCATGGGGGCTTTGACAGAATGCTTGGGTTGATTAGCTTCATGCAGATATCATAGCTTAATATTTACATCTGAGCAACTAGCATTTTACAAACGCTCTTTGAATTTTTTCTGCTCACAGAACTGCATTCATAAATATGATTTGTCTTGCAAAAAACATCATAGCGTACTGTACATCACTTAAATATGTTAGTTTACGTAGGTTTCAGACATAATTATCACATCAAGATTAAACCACCATTTTGCGTTACTATATGAACAGGCGAAAACAAAGCAGTTGAGTGACTTTGTTTAGGATTGTCGAAGTCAAGGCCAGGTTTCTCATTCCTGTATGCAGTTTCTAGGACTAGTCAAGGCTGAGTGATATTTAGTGTTTGCAGTGCTGGGGAATGGAAAATATTGTACCTGTGGAGGAAAAAAGGCAGTGTCCTGTTGGCTAGACCATATATTGGGCTCAGCAGTTGGTCTAACCCTTATGAGCAAGGGAAGGAGCCACAAATGCACTTCTTGGGCACCACATCCTTCCTCTTCATTTGTCGTTGTGGACCCTCTTTTCCAAACAGCAGTCTCCCAGCTTGGGAAGTGGACAAGGACTGCTCTTCCCACTTCCTGCAACCGAAATGGAATGAGGTGCGAGTACGAGGAGGTGTGTTATTTACGGGGGCTGGCAGCATAAGTCCTGCTTTGCTCTGCAATGCAAATGCAGAGCAGAGACCAGCAGGACCTGGAGTATGTTTTTTTCCAATTCATAAAAGAGATCTTAAATTTTTTAAATGATAGCACAATGTGTCGAAGGCAGATTTCCTTCAGAATATCATACATCGCTCTCAGCAGGGCTTTTAGTTTTCAATGATTTCTGTTATATATGCCATCTGCTTTCAGTTGTGCCCTGACCAAATCTCCTCTTGGATTCTATTTCAGGGCTGTGTATCTTAGACATTGCAAGGTCAGAATTCCAGGCAAGGTACTATCACTGTGCCAAAAGATAAACACCTTCTCAATTTTTATTTGGTCTATATTCAAATTAACCTCTCATTGACTTCAAGTCAGGACTCTGGAATTTGGCCCAAAATAATAGTTCTAATAAAATGAATGAAAATCCTATGTATGAAAATGGATTCACAAACAGAACCACAGATGTATGCAGTGTTTTAAAACATTGAGTAAAATATATTTTATCCCAAGTACTTCCTCCATGGTGCTATCACACTGACCGGGTTTTCGATTTTGTAACATGAGTTTTCTCCGTTCTGTTTCTGTTTGGGTCCTGTGTGTTCTCCAGTGAGACCGCAGGGACGCTGGATGGAGGCTGAGCACCTAACTGTCTTTATAATTTCAGTGTAAACTTTAATCTTTCCGTACCTGCGTCTGTCCATAGAATGAATGAGAATAGCCAATGGGCTAATCTAAATCAAAGAAGTAATAGTCATTCTCCCTCACACTGTGACATTGAAGGACATGTCACGGGCTCACTAAGTGAGGCAAGGAGAAGGCTAGTGGCTCCTATGTTGGCTTTTCACCACATCAAATCCTGCTGTGTCAGGGATACTAGATCACTGTTATGGGAATTAGTAACTATGTGGGAAAAGACAGGAAGGACTGTTCAGACAAGTGTATTTTGAAAGCAGATTGGAAGAAACACCAAGAGACCAAATGAATAAAACATGACAGAGGCAATCAGAGAGGTAAAGGAGACAAAGGGAGCATTAAAGTGAAAATATTAAGTGAACGATAGGGGGGAAAAGATGCATGGAAAGTAAAAATGGAGATGTGGGATAAGGCAAGATTGTCAGGGACTTTGCGTGTTCAGGTCAATAGCTTGAATTTCTTCATTTACATATTTGCATTGCAGTCATGCTAGGAGCAAAGACAGTGGGCAGTAAGGTGGCATGCGACAAAATATAGCATTTGGAAGTGAGAGAAAGGATAGACTTGGCTGGCACCTTTAGAAAAAACCAGTCAGGAGAGCACCTCTCTGATAAACTGTTCATGAATATACTGCCAGAAGTGTAAACATAGCAGAAATTGAGCTGAACTCCCCATTTTTCACACAAAACCTCTTTCCACTTCTCAACTATTAGGGTCACTAGAGAGGTGGTAGAGGAGAGAGAGAAAGGCTCACATTAATTACAGACTGACTATGTCAACTCCATTATAATATGAAAGAACAAAAGCCAATGCTGTGAGACAGGTAGGGAGAGCACATATGAAAAGTGGAAGGGTCTGAGAAGGGGCCTCACAACTTCCACCACCCTTACTGCTCCCTTCGCAAAATAGTAACCAGGGCAAAGCTCCAGCGAACTGGGGGCTGTAGCTGGGAATAAGAAATCAGGGAATAGTGTTCTCTCTTCTCTTATTCCTTATTGTGAACCCTGCTAAAGCAGAAGGTAACCAGAAGGGGATCATCGAAAAGAACCATAGCTGCATTAAACTCACCCATACCTTCCCAGGCCTGGCAATGTGTGCAACCTGATATGGGTACAAGAGACCTGTCAGTGGAAGGTATGTAGAGGTATTATAATACAAGATCTCCTTGTTCAATTCCCAAGCTGAAGAATTGCCCACAATTCACAAATGAGTTCAGCCTATCTTTGCAGATCGAGGAAGTTTTCCAGGAAAAAAAAGGAAGTCACTGGATTATAGTTATTATACAGCCAGAGGGGAAAATTGCACAGTAAAGAAGTATATTTATATCCGCAGAACCATAGAAAGCAAACAAAACAAAATAAAAATAAAATACCCCTAAGCAGTCTAAATTGCATTGCAAATAAAACTTTATATTAAGAGATACATTTGCATACCAGGAAAATTAGATGTGAAACTTATAGTAACCACAGATCAAACCATTAAAAGTGCAAAGTGGCCTGTGGAAATCTTGATGGAGTGATGACTGAGAAAATACTTAGTAAGGACTTCAAAATTTGACCTAATAATAGGATTTGCATGTTCGATTTTAAAATGAAACCCTATGGAAGTCATTTTCTCCTGATACATACACATACTTCAGTCTAACAGTAAAGGGAGAAACGTGAACACATTAAGGAGAGAATATACCATGTAAGTATCCCAGAAGGACTTAACTGAGTTTAATTTAGATTAATAGGATACTATATAAATACTTCTTGCTTGTTAAGCACTTTTTATTAAGATATAACTACTGTCTAATACTTTTCCATCATTCACAGAGTAAAAGCATAGAGAGAATAACAATTTCGAAAGTAATGAAATTCCTTTTTCAGAAACAACCAAGACATTCAAAGCTGGGTTTGTTTTTAAGAGCGTAGAAGGGGCATTCATCTCCTAATTTTAGCTCTTCAAAGGACAGTTTAATCTTGTCGTTTAATCTAGCCTTAACTAGCAGTCTAGGTTTCCCCCGAAGTCAGTGAAGTGCGATAAATACCTCCAGCAAACAGTTCATCCACTGTAAAGGAGACTAGAGTAGGTGGATTGTGTCACTCTGACAATGTTTATGAATGTCTCTTCATTAACATTGAAGTCATGCAGATGGCAGCCTTAGACCAGACTCAGACTTTTACACAGTTGAAATGAAGTTAGATGATCCTCAGCTCGCTTTGTAGTTTCCAAAATCTCCACACTACCAACTATTTCAATATCATAGGTACATTTGGCCCTTAAGCACCTTTGGATGGGACATCAGTTCTCTTAAAGCATCTAGTTGTTTTAGATTATGTAATTCCTACTGTTTAGAAAAACTATTAAATGAGCATGAGGACTGGGACATGTTTGGGAAAGAAAACCAGGTCCTAACTTCTCATTGTTTTATGTTAAAATATTAGCACACTCAGTTTGATCAGTTATAGTGACCAGATATCTGTGATTATTACTCTACAGAAAGAGCCCACTCGAGTTCCTCTACCTGACCCATGAGAAGGACTGATCACTTTCCTTTGAAGACAGTGAAAGCTACACATAGTAGGACCCAAGTTTCAAATGTGCATTTCATATTTGTGAAATATTTGTGAAATACCCACTATGAACTGGAGCCGTCAGGTGGTGAAAGACAGAAGGCCAAACACAACTGTTTATGTACGGAGAGAAGTGTGAAGGAAGGATGATTGCTGCTGGCAGAGGGAAATATTTACATGTGCATATAATCACTTCCATAATTGTTACATCTGAATTAACAAAATTAACAGGTATATCTGCACAGCAGTATTCTGAGATAAAGAACTATTATTTGTATGGCAAAAACTGAGGTTCAGAGAGATTAAAGACTTCAGTCAGAAAAACATTCATTAGTGGGCTAGACTTTACTGTCAATGGGAACTGTAAGCGTAACGCATGCTTGGAGCTTTGCTCAATCCAGACCATAATTCTCTTTTCAATTCTTCAAAGTAGCTAGTAACTAAGATGGATATAAATTGCTATTTAATTGTGTACATTTTATAGCATTTCCATAGGACCTGATTTATTATGTATATAACCCTATTGATTGCATCTTTATTTAACTCCATTAGAATGCTATTGAGAATGAATGAATTCAGAACCAGCTTATACTTACATTTAAAATCCACACCAAAATAGAATATTTTTGGCACTTGTAAAATGTGAGATAGAGACTTAAAAATACACTTTCTGATAGACCCATAGTTACCTGTTGTCTCCCTGGGCAGAAAGAGTACCAGAAGACAAAGAGTCATCGTGATATTTCTGACATAGCAAAAAGTCAGGGAAGCTTCATGAATGTCCTTTTCCAAATCCTCTGCTCCCAAGACATAACATAGAAACTGCTCAAACATCTTTCAGATGCTAGAAGTTTCCTACGCAGCTGGGATAACAACCTGGTTTTGTAACCTTGTTGAAAATACATTATGTATATTTCTTCTATTTTTACCCATCTATGAGCAAAGTATCCACTAAAGTGTATTAACAGCAGACCCTTAGTCCCACTAGAGGAAAACACGGTTAGAACTGCTCGCAACCACTGTGCCTCAATAGCCAGGTAGCACGTTCCAGTCTTGCCAAGTCTAAACATTTTCAGAAGAGGATCCACACATCTGGACGACTAAATAATTTGAAACCTCTGGTTTAGGACATTCACCTTTTACTCATTTCTTTTCTTTCTATTTGTTCT